>PISX010004246.1:0-124544 GCA_004024625.1 Mellivora capensis
GTATATCAAATTATAGTGTTGTACACCTGAACTTATATAATGTTTTATACCAATTTTATTTCAATACAAATAATTTAAATATAAAACAAAACTTAGGGGGAAAACTATTTGGTATCTAAAAGTTAAACTAGTCAAGGGTTTATTAAAAAATCTATAAAATGTTATATCAATTATACCTCAATAAACAAAAAACAAAAGAAAAAACCCTGTGTCTATAAAATGTTAATTTCATTTTCTTGTTCCCCAATCATTTGTCTATTGGGTCATTATAAGCAAGAAGATGAGAATGTTTTGAATGTGTTCAATTCCACTGAATTTGAACACTAAACACAAAGTACTAAGATCTTGGTATAAAACTGAGGTCTGCCTCTTCCCAGCTGTACACCCTTGAGTAAGTTTCTTATCTTTTCTGAGCTTCAGTTTCCTCAGCTGTAAAACCCATAACACTTACCACAAAATGTTGCTCTGGAGCTCAAAAGGCACAATCCCTGTGACACTTAAATGAGGTGCTCCTTCTCTCACCGCACTCATGGATTCTTTCCCAGAGAGTACCTTGTTTATTATTTGGAATTGGTAGGATCCGACACTCTTGCTTCCTCTGCTAATACAAATTATTAAAATAACTATAATTAAAAGGAAATTACATGAGAGATGTATCAAACCAGTAGATACCCACGGTCTTTGAAAATTCCTCTTGCTGCCCAGCTCTGCATGTCTTCTACCTGACTCGTGGGCTAACAAAGAGAGCACCGTCATGCTGCAGCTCCCATTGTCCCAGATGTCCCCACCATACCCACCTTCCCACCAGGCAGAGGGTCTCCTTTCTCTTCCTTTCCGGGACTGTCTGCCCCCAGCTCTTTTTGCTGTATGCTTGCCCCTCCCCTTTATCCTGAAATCCACAGACCTTATGGAGAGAAGGGGCCTTGATAACCTCAGCTGTCTTTCTGCAGTCACCTCCTTTTGTCCCTCCTCTGGTGGAAAGGGACTCCTTTTGGCTCTTTTCAATCTCTGGGTCTTAGGAACACCCTGGCCCCAATCAGTTAGATCATCTTCTTCTCTAATGGCAAATTCTCTTCCCCACATTGTCCACCCACCCATTCCCAGTGTTATTGTGGCTTCTAGTTCCAGGTCCACCTTCAACTACTTCTCTGAGGGTTGGGTTCTCATTTACATATATTTAAATTGCAAGTAAATTGCATGTGTGTGAGTTACATATGTATTATATGCAATACATACACACATGCATATATACATCCAACATAGCACTTGACACTTTGGAGGTCTTTGATTTTGCCTTTGTGTCATAGTCTCTATCTACCTGTTCAGTACAGCAGCCATCAGTCACATATGGCTATTTAAAGTTTAATTAATTAATTTGGAATAAAATTTCAAATTCAGGTCTTCAGTCACACGAGCCTCATTTCAAGTGCTCAGTAGCCCCATGTGGCTGGTGGCTCCTATAGGAAGCCACATCTATTGGGTAGCATTCCTCTGCATCATTTCTCCTTATCTTTCTGTGTCTGTCCATATTGTTATCACATTTAGGAACCCAGAGGGATCTATTTTCACTTCTAGGAAGTACTGATTCTTGTTCGATTCCATTCAGCAAAACCCAAGACTAAGATGCATCTCAGCACAGACAGGACCTTACCCCAGCTTCTGGATGGGGGCAGAATGGAGAAGACTGCCAGCAGTTAGAAGGAAACACGGGTTCGCTGCTTCCCGTCGCCAAGCTTCAGCCCCTGGCTTCTGCACGGGCGCTGGGTACTCTGAGTGAGTGGCAGTGATGACATGTTTAATGAAAGGTAAATATTTATGGTCAGTCTCCAGCAGATGTACTCTGTGGGTGGGTGTGGGGGTGGTTGGGTCAGCAAGGCCATCAGCGTAGAGGCTGGGATCCCATCGTGGTTACCCTGTTTCTCACTTGATATGTTGCTGTGTGCCTAAACTTGACCCTGTTGCTCTGAGATCAGATCAGGTAGGGAACCAAGCAATCAAGATGCTGTGAGCAGCAATCCAACTCCAGAGGACAGCAGTGTGCTTGGACCTGGAACAACACGCTTTGTGCTGCTCCTGGAAACTCCCAGAGCTTCATGGCCACCCAGTCTCCTGGGATGCTGCTGGCATCTAGTGGAAAGAGAGGGAAGCCACTGGCACATAAAAGTACTTGGCACTCGCACAGGGAGGGTCCCATCCAGACCTCACTCTATACTGTGAGGTTTGCCTTGGACACCCTCTGCTCTAACCAGAGCACTGGCCAGCAAAGAGAGAAGCCACAGGAATGGAAAGATGCCACTCCAGTTGTACCCACAGCATTTGTTCTCAACACTGTTAGACCCAACGCCCTCTTTTTGTAATATATATTTAGTTTTTGCTCACCTTTACCATCCTATAATTAATTTCATAAGTAACATACCTACCTTTGCACATTGTTTTAAAAATCAATATGATGTCCTAACTGTGACAGAAAGGTGAAAACATAGTAGCATGTGACTTTTAAAAATGTGTTTCAAGGGGCGCCAGAGTGGCTCAGTGGATTAAAGCCTCTGCTTTCGACTCAGGTCATGATCCCAGGGTCCTGGGATTGAGCCCCGAATCGGGCTCTCTGCTCCGCGGAGAGCCTGCTTCCTCCTCTCTCTCCCTGCCTGCCTCTCTTGCCTACTTGTAATCTCTGTCTGTCAAATAAATAAAATAAAATCTTTTTAAAAATGTGTTTCAGTATGTATATATTCACACATGAACAAACTAGAACATACAATTGGATCACATGTTTACACCTGTGTAAAATGATTGTGAACCTAAGAGAAGTAAGAACATCAGAAGCCACTCTGTGAGAAATGCAGGAAAGTAAAAGAAATACAGGAGCACACTAGAATAAAACCTTGTACTCCGATAAATCCTAACAGACCAACCTGATTATTTGTATGTAATAAGATAGAAGGAAGTCACTTGCATGGAAGAGAAAAGGAGATGGGTTTTCCATTGGGATCAGTAAAGAGTGAAAATGAGACAACAGTGTCGGGAGGGAAGACACAAGGCATGATCAAGAATTCAGCAGAAGCTGGAAGTCAGGAAGCACAGACAGACAGAGAGGCAGGTGCTAAGAATCCACGGAAGCATGGAGGGGAGGGCTGAGAATTCCCCACTCATGGGGGATGGGAGCTGGAGCATGCTTATCTGCTCTTTAGTGTTCAAAAGAGGGTGGACCCATGTGACCCGGGTTACACACCACAGCCCACGCACTGTTGCTGTCACCTGGTGAGCTTTATCGGTGGGACGTGGTATCTAGTCGAATAGAGGGGTGTTGTCAACTGAGTAGCTGTGCCATTTGAAAAAACTGCCATCAGGTTAAGGGAACACTTGAGTGTCCCAAACCAGTAGCCTGCTTAACAGTGAGGCTCCCGTTTGCTGAGCACCTACGGTGACAGGTGCTTTACACACATTACCTGATTCTTGTTAACAACCTTGCAAGGTATTTTCTTGTTATCTTCACTTAGCAGGGATGAAAACCCAAATTTGGAAAGTTAAGTAAGTAACACAGTCAAGGGGCACCTGGGTGGCTCAGTCAGTGAAAGGGTTAAAGTATCTGCCTTGGGCTCAGGTCACCACCTGTCAGGTATCCTGGGATTGCCCAGTCAGGGCTCTCTGCTCAGTGGGGAGTCTGTTCCTCCCTCCCCCTGCTCTTGTGCACGTGCACACGTTCTCTGTTCTCTCTCTTTCTACCTCAAATAAACAAATAACATCTTAAAAAAAAAAAAAGTAAAAGCGTCAAGCTTTTGGTAGGATGCGGCAGTCAGGATTTGAATGCAGCTGTATCTCATTTGAATCTCACACCCACCGTAGCAGGAAAATGGGGAGAAATGAGAACTATTGTTCCCACTTTGGTTTTGCGCCACCTGACGCCAAGAGAGGTGATGTGACTTCCCAAATGCCACACAGCTGTCTGGCTGTGTCCCCATCCTGATGCCAGAGTCTGTATCTTTCACACCATTTATGTTTTGTCTGCGATCTTTACTTCGTATCTTACTTAGGGATCTTGGATATCAGCCGAGATCTCAAGCAAATTAGTCAACTCTACTGGCAGGATACGAGCATGGTAAATCATCAACTGTTTCATAACAGACCAGAGACTTAAATGTCATTCAGGGCATTTAGTTAAGATCTGTGCTCAGTATGGGAACAATTAGCTAACGGACTGCAAATAAATTTCTCTTGATTACTCAGGCACGGGATCGCGACGTTGCAAAGGCACCCTTCGGCTGGAGGGTGATCTGGCTTGAACATCTGTCATCAGATTGGCTGTAGGGTTTGATCCCGGGTGGTGGGCTGAGCCGCATCGCCTTCCTCCTTGACTGCTTCGCAGACATCCTTCCTAAATCTGCATGCCGTGTCTAAGGTGCCAGTGACGGGAAAACCCTTTTACGAACAAGGGTACTGAAGCATGAAGCATCTCTTAGGGAAGGAACACTCGGAAATCCGTTCCTGGGACCCAGTGTCATGGTTCTGTGAACTGTTCTAAGTGGTGATTATGCGCTAACAGACAAAGGACTGAAAATTTTGTACCCTGGGGTTGGGAACGTGAAATGGTATGACGACTTGGAAGGAGTTTTTCTAACGAAGTTAAAAATATACCTACTCTGTGACTGGGCAGTTTTACTTTGGGGCATCTATCCAAGAGAAATGCGAACGTGTTCACGAAAGGGATAGCAGAGTGGGGCACCGGGCTGGCTCAGTGGGAAGATCATGAGACTCTTGATCCTGGGTTTCTAGTTCAATCCCCATGTTGGGTGTAGAGATTACTCAAAAATAAAATCTTAAAAAAAAGGAATTGTGTAGGAGAGAGTTCATAGCACTTCTATTCATAGTAACCCCCAAACTGGTAACAACCCAGGTGCCCACCTATAGGGTAATGAATAAACAAATTTGAGTCATGTTAACATAGTAGAACAACCCTAGAGGTGCCAGGGTGCTCAGTCAGATAAGCATCTGCCTTCAGCTCAGGTCATGATCTCGGGGCTCTGGGATTGAGCCCTGTGTCCGGCTTCCTGCTCAGTGGGGAGTCTGCTTCTCTCTCTCAATAGCTCTGCCCCGCTCCACTGCTCATTCTCTCCCTCTCTCTCTCAAATAAATAAAAATCATACAAGCAACAACATAAATGAATCTCAAAAGCATTTTGTTGAGTGAAAGAAGCCAAACATACATAAATAATCACTTAATGGATTCCCATAAACTGAAGTTCTAAAACAGGCAGAACTAAGCCACAGTGACAGAAATCAGAGCAGTGCTCGTTGCTGTGGGTAGGAAGGCACTGACTGGGAAGAAACGGGAACCTTCCTGTGATGGAAATATCCCACATCTTGATTGTGTCAGTGATTATACCAGTGTTGTCAAAATTCATCAAACTGTACATTTAAAATGAGTTTGTTTTATTATGTGTAAATTATACTAGAACTTTAAAAAGTGAAACCTAAGATGGTTTCAGCAACTGGGAAACCGGAACCAGGTCTATTTCTGCTCCTGCCTCCTCTTGCATTTCTCTTCTCATGCCTCAGACTTGAAGTGACCAAGAATCATACAGTGGAAAAAATGAAGGGGAGGGCCTGGGGCAATGGGGTCCAATTGTAGCTTAAGGTTTTAAAATTATAGTCAACCCATGATTCTAGGAAGTCAGTCTGGTTTGCGGATCAAACAGTTTTGAAGCACACCCAATGCTTGCTGCCACCTCCCAGCAGAGTATAAGAACAGCCCGGCAGCACGATCAGAGAGTCTGAATCTCCCTACATCAAGGAATGAGCCTTGAGCGCCCACAGAATACTTTCAGAGAAAGAGGACTCACAATTTCAGTGTGTCAAGGGGTAAGGAGAAGGGTAGTTTCAGGCAGCTGCTTTCCAGAGGCACCAAAAACTCCTCTTGCCCACAGTGGTATGGTAGGCTTAGAGGGTCCATCTGAGCCCAAGGTACCTCATTCAGCATTCATAACGGTGGACTCCAGTGGGAGTCAGTGGTGTGTGGGCGAGCAGCTGGGGGGCTGATTGGAATCTTGGGACTTAATAAAGCTATATTCCAAGAAGCTGATTCAACAGAATATGTGCTCACTTGGAATTCGCCCCCTGGATCTACTCATGTCATTGCAAGTTCAGAAATGTGAACCTGGGGCAGCGGTCCAGAAACCAAAACTATCCTGACCTTTGCATTAAACTGACTCTTCCGGTGGGACCTGGAACAGTAAGGAAAAAAGAGGAGGGTGAAGTTGATAAAAATGGGAAGGAATGATACTGGCTGCATACTATGCCTGTTTCTTTGAGAACTCAGGTTGTAACATCTGTTTCTTAATTCTACAACAAATAATTGTCCTGTGCCTACCATGGGCCAGGCCCTAAACTGGGGCATGGGATTCAAGAATCAATACAACCTGGCCTCAAAGAACAAAATCCTGCAAAAGTCGCCACCATAATGGACCACCTGGAGTAGAGTGTGATGAGTTTCACACACACACACACACACACACACACACACACTGCCAGCTCTGCCTGGCAGACAGGGGAAGGCTTCATGGATGGACAGACACACCAACTCAGTCTTAAGGGCAAGTAGGAGCAATGAGAATATTCCAGAAAGGAGGAACAGCATGTACAAGGCAGAGGCATGAAAACAATGTGTTTTGGTGCAAATAGAGGCAAAAGTTAGTCATCTTGGACGAGAGGATGCTCCTTAGCTCAGGGATCAGATTCAAAATGTCCCCAAAACACTGTATTAGACTCAAACTTGAGAATCTACTTTCAACCAGATTCAAGCTATGAATCTAGTTATGAGACCTATATGTTATATCTATTATGAGACCCTTAAAAGCATTCACTCATTTCCTTCTCATTAAAGTGTGGGAGACGTTATAGGAAACTGAAATACAGAGAAATTAAGTGGCCACAGATTTGAGCTCGGGCATTATGCTCCAGTACCTGTGTTCCTAACCACTACACTAATGTCCCCTGGAGAGAAGGGACAGAATCCAAGATTGGAAAATGGCAATGGAAAGTCTGGATCAGGGGACAGTGAGCAGGCCAGGTGTTGGGGGAGCTGATTGTGTGCATGGCCTGGAGACTTGACTGAGGAGGAGTGAAAACTGCTTTGGAATTTCCAGATTCCAGAGTATGGGCCCTTTGAAAGCATTTCTGAGGTCACACTGCCATCTAGCGGTAATACCACAGGCAGCAATTACTCTCCAAGCAAATAGAACATGGGGTGGGGGGTGGGGGGTGGATAAAACGATTCCACAGGAAAGTGATTTTTTTTTTTTCTCCAACCACAGATCCTAAAAGACAGACAGATCCTACTGCCATGGTCCACAGAATTGCCTACAATCTCCACGTGCCGCCAAACAGTGGCCGCAAGCTCCAGTCAAATTACAACTCTGCTCCTTAGGAGGAAAGGGTGTTATATAACTTCATTTTCTTTTCTGAAAAAATGGGGAAACTAATATCCACCCATATGGCTGCAGGCGAGGATGGAGTAAAATAATGCAGGCAATATGCGAGGCACACTGTAAGCACTTAATAAATGTTCAGTGTTGTTATACTACGAAGGAGACGTGACAAGAGCTGGGGCAGGCCCAGAGGGAAGGACCTGGACAAATTGTTTAATTATTGAACTTCGGTGAACCTCCTCAGACAAGCCTTTCCTTTACAGCACCGAGGCTTTTGTAATTCTCCACCGGAGATCACCTGCTCCCTTCCCGAAACCGTCTTTGATGAATTGGGAACCTATATGACTTGGGAGCAAAGATACAATTATTTTATTCTGAAGTTTCATTTTTTAATGAACTCGCTCAAATTTGAAGTGACTTTGCAAAACCCACCAAGTTCATTTCAAGATTAACCTTGTGCTGGCCTAGTTGCTCATTTACTTCCAAGCTGGAAAATTATTACCATGAACTTTGGGTAGTGACTTAGGTTTCCTGCCACGTCCAGCAGTGAGCCAGGATTTCCACAGCTGCCTCTGGACACCACTCTCCCCAGGGACTGGAAGACGCTAACATCAGGTTTGTTCCTGGGCATTTTCTGTGTGCTTGGAGCAGACCAAGTGGCAGGAGTTCTAGAAGAGAGACTGGAGACTGTGTGGGCATCAGAGGTGTTGACTGTGAGTTTTCAAGGGGAGAGATGTGGCCAAAGGGGGCTGTATAGAGACAGGTCAAGGAACCCTGAAGGAACTGGCAAAGACAGGCTTTGTTTCAAAGACACTACAGAGAAGCTCTTGCCTAGCGAAGTTAAGTCTTAGAAACCACTCAATGGAATATTTATGGGTGTCCTTAAGGGGAAAAAGTTTCAGCCCTTGGGGAAGTACACTGTAAGTTGACCATTGCTTCCTGATCGCTGGCAGAAGAAGCCAGTGACATGGCTGTCACTCCTAAAAGGCAAAGAAGTTAACTTTTCTCAAACAACTGGACTGGGGTTGTTTCTTTGAAAAATAAGCTTGCACGGAACTAGTTAATTCCCACCAGTACAGAGCCTTCTGGGATTGTGACTGGGTCAGACCAAATCTGTAGATCAGTCTGGAGGAAACTGCCCAAGAATGGTGATGGAGTCGGTGTGGTATTGCTATAAAGATAGACACATAGATAACTGGAACAAAACAGAAAGTCTTGAAATAGAATCAAAGGAGAAATGGCTTTCTGCTTTCTCCTACCTCCAAACAGGAAGCAAAAGTCCCCAAACTTTACTCCTAACCACTAGGCTATTCTGCATTTTATAGAATCCTTTCATTTGTACAAGATCTCTATAAGGTAGTCACGTCCTCATTTTCTGGGTAGCTGAGAACTGGAGCTTGTCTAAACTAGATGGAGTAGGATATCATCTGTGGGTGTTCCTCGAGAAACAATGGGAATATTCCTAAATCCCCAGACAGCTTCCCCCAGGAAAGGACTCCTGTTAAACTGTATGCCATAGCAATGGACAGGGAATGAGCTACTGAAGTCTGTCTTTGACTGTAAACTTCTTGAGAGCAGAGATTGGCATTCCAAAAGTTAATTCATATATATTTATTTCTTGGCCACAACAAAATCAGCTGGTCCCCAGGGCTACTCCTGTCCAAATGGTGATTCAGGGACCAAAGCTGTCTTTATCTCACAGCTATGCCTTCCAGGGAGCACGGCCTTCACACTGTTGCTGTCAAAAGAAGAGAATGATGGAGGGTCACGCATCATCTTCAATTCCTGGCCCAGGGTTTAACACCTGTTATGTCACCCCTAGCCCACGGGCCAGAACGAGTGGCAGAGCCCTGCCTATCTCTTATCATTTGGGGGCTGCCTATGATGAGCAGTCAAGGTCTTGCCTTCCTGGCCAACTGTGTGTACCCAGGAAATTGTGCTGGGTAAGCTAACGAGTAAACCTGACACAGGGTCCAAATTACGCAGTCACGGAACTGAGGCTCCAGAGCCTCAGATGAGAATGCCCGAGTCGTCGGCAAAGGGAATAACGCCCATGAAGCACCATCTGCTGGGGACTCTTTGACACAAGGTGCTGTTGTAGGAACTTCACGTAGGCTGGAGTACTTAGTCCTCACAAGGGCCCTGTGGGATAGGCCTTAATATTCTTCTTTCATGAATCTTTTTTCACGCAACCATGGGGAGCAGGTAGCAGAGCTGAGGTTTGAGCCAAGTGGGCCTTAGGAAAGTCTTTCTTCTTGTTCTTGTTCTTGTTCTTCTTCTCCTCCTCCTCCTTCTTCTCCTTCTTTTCCTTCTTCTTTCCTCTTCTTCTTCTCCCCCTCCCCCTTCCTTTCCTCTTCCTCCCCTCCTTCTTCTCCTCCTTCTCCTTCTTCTTCTTAAGATTTTGTTTATTTGACTGAGAAAGAGACAAGAGACCGAATATAATAAGGGGGAGGGGGAGAGGGTGGAAGCAGGCTTCCCGCAGGGCAGGGAGCCCGATGCGGGGCTCCATCCCAGGACCCTGGGATCAATGACCTGAGCAGAAGGCAGACGCTTAACCGACTGAGCCACCCAGGTGCCCAGAGAGTCTGTCTTCTTGATTCCTTGGACTCCCTCAGCTGTTAATGCCTTAGGAAACATCGTTAGCAGCTGAAGGCAATGGCCTTCAGAAAGACAATCTGGAGTCATTGCCATAGTGAGAGGTGCTAGGAGGAAGGCAAAGAGAGACAGGGCTCCATTCCATAGCTGGTTTTCCTCATTTCCAACAGCTCTCTCCTGCTACCTTGTCCTAGCACCTAGCACCTACGAGGGGCGCCTGGGTGGCTCAGTGGGTTAAGCCACTGCCTTCGGCTCAGGTCATGATCTTAGGGTCCTGGGATCAAGCCCCGTGCTGGGCTCTCTGCTCAGCAGGGAGCCTGCTTCCCTCTCTCTCTCTCTCTGCTTGCCTCTCTGTCTACTGTGATCTCTCTCTCTGTCAAATAAATAAATAAATAAATAAATCTTAAAAAAAAAAAAAAAGAAATGCACCTACGAGACCTAAAGCCAGGGGAGAAAAGACTAGAGGTCAGAGCTTGTTCTGAGTCGCATAGTCTGTGAGGTCTGTTCCACACACGCCATCTGTTTGAGCAAATGCAAAGGCAGGAAGAGTGATCTCCCTCTGGGACACCTTTCCCAACAGCCTAGATTATGTGGGAATTGGCCAAGCTCACTTCATGCAGTTCTCCCAACCCTGCAAGACAGAGACCCAAAGGTCTCCTAAGGCACCACTAATGCTCTGTTCCAGCTCAACCATACCCACAGCAAGTCAGAAGGATTCCTGGTCAGGCTTCGCTATTCTTATCGTGTGTGCATACACATAATTCCCCTGGCTTCTCTGGGTTTTAATTTTTCCCTCTCTAAAAGGGGATTGTGGCACATCTACTTTCTGATCACTGTCTCCCCGGAGGCATCCAATGGCATAATGTATTTAAGAGTGCTTTTAGATTGCTAGGATTGCTTCATCGCTTAACTGGTTATTGTTTATGACCAGCCAAATAAGGACATTTTCTTACTTTCTCATGGAGTTGCAGATTGTTGAGGGAAGTTGGCGAGCAAAGCTACATATGCCCATGGCATTGAAATGCCAACTCTCTCATTCTGGAAACCACACTTGGCTGTATACATTTGCTTTTTTTTTCATGGTGCTTAAGAACCAGGCCATGGAAGTCAGAACATATCACCCCATGTGTGATGTGGGGCAAAGTACTAATTAATGAATCTCTCTAAACTGCAGGATTCCCACCTGTGAAATGGGGATAATGACATTTGTGTTTGGGAATTGTTATAATGGTTGAAGTAGGGATGCACATAAATGATCTACAGGGTTCATGGCACATTGTAAAACACTTGATAAATGATTGCAATTTCTTTGTCATTTTATTATCAAGGGACCATCATGCTGTCTCCCAGGGTCTTTGTGTAATCAAATCATTCCACTGTTCAACAGAACTGGGAAATCCCCAACCTTTCAAAACACCATATGAGCGCTTGGATCAAGGTCTCCCACTATGCCCTCAATAGTCTCCAACGCCCCAGGAGAAAGCACGCAATTTACAACATGGCTGTGCTCCAAGACTCTACTTGGAAGTTATTTGTTTGGAACTCAACACATATTTTCCCATAGAAAGAATGCCATTAAAGTAGTGGTGGGCTTCCCAGGTCACTGGAAATACCCACTTGGTGGGCAAAGTAGCAGAAAATTGGCATATTTGCAATGCAAAAGAGTAGAGAGCAATGCAGTTGCATTCCTAGTCACAGGCCGAAACTGAAAACTAAGAAAATTATGTAATACATAGCTTCTTTTATTTTTCATGAATGAGGACAATGAGGAAAAGCGGGCTTAATTAGAAGAAGAGAGAATTTAGAGGCCCTTTAAGTAAAGAATCATAACTTTTTTTTTTTTTTTAACATTTGTGTTAACCCAAGAGGCTACATAGCACTAATCTCATTCACCACAGTGGAGCTATTTTTGGTTTGCAAATGGAAAAGGGAAAAGAAATGGAGAAAATCTGGAAAGGGAAGCAGAGGGAAGAAAGACTTCCGATGCAGGGGTGAGGGAGAGGAAGAAAATCAGCCAGTGGTTTGGATAAACTGAGGAAGGAGGAAGAAGCATACACATGTAGTAAGATGGAGTCCCTGGGTCTGGGAGCTGGGAACACATGCTGGGTGAGAGCCCACACCCTCTTGTAGAAGGGAAGCTGTACTGTGACCCATCAAGCAGTTCCCCACTGAAGCATAAGGTGGCACTATAGGGCCAGAGCAGCTTGTAGAAAGAGAGGCCTCAAGGTTGGGGGGCAAGAGGGAAGGAAGGCTGTGAGTACCCAGCTACTTGATGTCAGGAAATAAGCCCAAAGGATATGCTGGTTCCCTGTTCTGAACTTTACTGCCACAAAGTAAATGGTGAACTAGTAACACAGCCTCACTTAAATGAGGTCTTTGCATTTACCAGCCAGAGAGGCACAGAATGTGAAGACCACCCCTCCACCAAGGACCCCAGCCCAATATTTAATTTCTGATGGCTTCAAATCTGGTAAAGATTAAAAGGAAGCATATAAAAACCTAGTTTTCAAATGAGAGACTGAGGCCCAGGGAGAGGAAGTAACTTGCCTATCCTACCTTCTTGTACCTACTAATGGTCAGTAACCTCCCCGAAGCAGGCTGCCTCCCAGCCTGATGCCATCACTAGTCTACTGACCAGTTCACTGGTCCCATTTGGGCTCTACCTCCAACCTCAGCCTTTCTGGCTGATACATGTTAACCAAGTTGGGTCAGAAGGAGTAGAGGAGGAACTCGAATGATGAAATCCAGTGTAGATAAAACTCTGGAAGAGTTAGGATTTTTTTTTTTAAGATTTTATTTGTAAGTAAACTCTACACCCAACATGGGGCTCAAACTCACAACCCCAAGATTAAGAGTTGCCCACTCCACTGACTGAGCCACCCAGGTGCCCCCGGCAGCCTTATGAGAAGCTAGTCCTCAAATAAGATGCAGTGAATCCAGGGACCATGGCCAGGCTATCCAGGGGAAGTTGCAAGAGACACCTATTATGTCAGCAAGAGCACTGAATGTAGAGACAGAAGACCTAGGTTTGTTTTCAATTCTGCTACGGTGTAAGGTGGCACACATCTCTCCCTGTCTTTAATGTCCCTTGAATCTCTTACTGTCTGCTAATCCTCACTGGGCAGGATCTGCAGTCTTGAGGAAGTGGGACAGTGGGTAGTTCATGACCTAATTAGGTCACAATGGCTCCAGGCCAAGCATATCCCTGATAAAAATGTGCTTCCCCTCAGAACCTCAAAAATGCCTTCAACTTGTGATAAACAAAGCTTCTGGGGTAAAACAAAGACACGAGTCATTTCCCATCATTCCTGCAGAAGAGGTTCTGAAAAACCAGAACATTCCCCATCTCATGGTAGAATATGACAACAGGTCAAGAGAAGTTTAATTCCTGAAAAGGAAAAACAGCTAATGGGAGTAATAGAGGGGTGGTGGGCTGAAGAGGAGAGATGATTATTACAAGAAACAGAATAAAAAATTTTTTAAAAATGGCCGTCGTGGCCCAGGAGGGTTCCTGAGTCTTCCATTCATGTCATGTGAGGGCTCAGGAGAAAGACCAGAACTGACCCTGGGCTGAGAAACCTAAGCCCATTCTCATAGCATTTGACAAGGCTGGTGTCTGTCAGACCCACCCTGGGCCCCTTGTTCCCTTGCTCCCCCACAGACGTAATCCTTGGTTCCTTAGGCCACCCCAATGTTATGGACACTCTGATATCTGACCAGATGTTTCCAGAAATCCAACTCCTTTACCCTGACCTTTCCTCCCCATTTGGAGGACTCTCTAGGAGCTCATGAGCCTCAGTTATAGCCATTGCCAATTCATGTCTTCTCTGGTCCTGACACTGACTGTCGCCCCAGCCCTGGGCTCCCCCTCCCTCTGTCACCACACATTCTACTACCAGGCCCTCCTCCTGCTGTCATATCTCCCCTCCCAATGCTACCGTTGCTATGGTGATGGCCATAGGCTTTGCAGCCACTCTCCTTGAGGCTGTCACCTCACATACAGTGATTAAAGCACTTTCCGCCAACCTTGAACAGTGTAATCCCTCAGACAAGGTCCCCAAAGTATAGCCTTGATGTTATCTCTCCCACTCCATTGAGAAATTTGGCATAAGTTCCCAGGGGACCAGGCCAGAGGGTCTTCAAGGACACCACCTTTCATCATCAAGCACTTGCACCTGGAGCTGGGTCCTCAGAAGCAGCCTTTGCTCCCTCTTGTATCTCAGTGACTTGCCCTGTGATTTCCACCCTGACATTTTTTAATAGAACACCTAGGGGTTTCTCACACAGTGGAAGCTCTGATAAACCAGATTCCTAAAGTGACACCAACATGAATTACGAGTCATTTAAAATCTTCAAAGACAGATAACTTGTTTATCTAGCCTAACTGCATTAGAACAAATGGCAATCTTGAAGAAAAGATCTGCCTTGAAATGCCCACTGGTCATAGTCTATGTTGTTCTTTCTCGGTCTTAGAAAACTACTTGACCTTCCAGTCATGAGCAATGTGTACCACTGAATGTCCTCTGCTGTTATGTTTGAACTTTCTCATCTCCTGTATGCTAGTCATATCTCACCGTTTTTAACCAAGAGACAAAATGCCTGAAGAAAATAAATGGCCTACAATAAGCTAAAGTTCTCACAAAAGACTTTAACTTTCTATCCTTTCTCCACTTTCTCTTCCTCTTGGATGGTTGAGATAGAGGAGAAAAGAAGAAAAAATTCTTCAGTGGAGATCAATAAAAATGGGAATACAAGAAAACTACTTGATAACTTGGATCCTCCCTTGAATTCCTGGTGGTTTTAAGTCTGGTATGGATCAAACTGAGATACATAAAAACATATAGTGTTAAGTCTCCCTTCCACATGTGGGGAAGGCTTTGAACAATGAAGTTGCTCTTCTGTTCAACTAGAGGCCTCATACTGGACCTCTGATAAAAATCTACTGGGCTCACTACTTTATTAAGATATAAAAAGACAAAAAGGCATAATTATATTTTCACCCTGTGAAATTCTTTTAAATGAAACAAGTGATTAATGTCAACCAACTATTCTGCTCTACACCATGAAATCAAAAAAAGAAAATGCCTGTCTTTAGAGACTACCAGAAGACGTGACTCTGAGCCTTCCACTGTCACACTTTACTGCCTGATCTTTCACAAGTTATTCCATATCCTAGGCCATAGTCTCTCCAAATGCAAAATGAAGACACTAATGACTTCTCTGTCTACTTCGCAGGAAAGTAGAAAGGAAACAGTAGACAGAAAAAGAAATGGTAAATAGAAACATGATAATAAAATGTTTGGTGTGTGTATACAAAGATTCTGGGCTATTTATTTCCAAGCAGTTTCCAGTTGCTTTCATTCTCACTATTCCAGGCAAGTAATTCTAAGTCAATCTGAGCCATTTCTTTTGGACTAGACTTGAGTTTTGTTGAGGTTTTATGCTAGAAATCTGCAGAAGAGCATTTCTGTGAGTGTGTAATATATAGGAGATGGAGATTTGTTGAGACATTGGAAGTAGAAACCTGGTGGAGAATTCTCATCCAACAAGGCAGAAATGACGGATAGGGGAATGTTACATTCAAATAATGAACATTCGTGAACTGCAACTCACTGTCACATACCATCCTAATGCCTGGGGATAGAAAGCATGTTGAGGGGCTCTTGGGGGGTTCAGTTGGTTAAGCATCTGCCTTCAGTTCAGGTCATGATCCCAGGGTCCTGGGATCGAGTCCCTCATCGGGCTCCCTGCTAAGAGGGGAGCCTGCTTCTCCCTCTCTCTCTGCCTGCTGCTCTGCCTACTTGTGCTCTCTGTCAAATAAATAAATAAAATCTTTAAAAAAAAACAAAAACAAAAAAACCCACACAAAATAAAGCGTGTTGAGGGTCCTAATTCAGGGACTTCCTAGGGAGACTCATAGGACATAGCATGTAGTTGAGGCTATGACTAATTACAGAGAAAGAACGAGAAGCAAAATTGGCACAGGGAAAAGGCTCGTGGGGCAAAGTCTAGAGGGAAACAGGTATAAGCTTCCAAGCGTCCTCTCCCAGTGGAATTATGCAGGATGCACTTCATCCTTCCAACCTTGTGTTGTGACAACACGTGTGAAGCACTGACCACTATGGAGGCTCATTTTAGAGAGTCGTTGCCCAAGGCCTTTTATTGGGGGCTGGTCATATTGACACTCTCTGCCACACCCATGCCCAAATTCTAGACCCTCAGAGGGAAAGCAGGTGTTCAGCATAAACCACATCGTTTCTACAATTTAGATTAGTGGGTCATGCCATTCTTATCAGGGAGTAGTGGGAACCCTCTTGAAGTCCAAGTTCCCAGACTCCAACTGAGGTTCAACTTTGCAAGCAGGCCTCTCAAGGGGTAGCATTCTCGAGCCTGGTATGTTAACTCTTAGGCACACAGAGATTTAAATCAGTGATCGCCACACTGATGGGTAACCACAGTGAGAAACACATTCGACCAAAGTCATTGAGACTTTAAGGGTCTGGCAGGAATGAGATAAATTAGACATGGTTGCTCTACCTTGTCAAACTCAACTCAGCACCTCAATAACTCCCTGCCTGTTCACTGACAAAGTGCATTGCGTATAAAAGGCTCTGTGGCTGTGCTTCAGATTCTTCACTGCACATCCCAAGGGCTCTGCCATAACTTCTTTCTGCTCAGCCCCTTGGGAAGGTGTTTGGGGTCACTTCTCTGTTGGACTTGACTAGATTCCAGCATGGCCCTGGATTCCCTCCACCAGTTCTGGCCCATCTTTATCCCCACCAAGATCCCCAACACTCCATATTTCATCTGGCCTCCTTGGCCCCCGTGTCCGTTAGAGGAGCCGGTCCATTCACGTTTGAAGCCCTAGATCCTGGAGCTTATCCCTGTCCCTCAGTCAATGACTTAAAAGTCATTCCATTTCTACTCACAGCCTCTGGCTAATTTTCACCCCACTGCCTGCTTCCAGGGAGATGCCCAAGACTCTGGACTATAGATTCTCACCCTTTCCTGCTGGAATCCTCTCCTGTAGGAGTTCCACATGCTGTCCTCGGCTGCAACAAGTGCCTTCGGCATCTCTGTAGCTAGAGTTCCCACTCCCCATGCTCCTACTAGACAGACCTATCCCCAAACCATGCTCTCTTTCGTCTTTAGGTGGGGTGAAGGGCATACCAAAAGTACCAAGCTCCACATCTACTTCGGTTTTGGGGTGGGAA
The DNA here is from genome assembly GCA_004024625.1 of Mellivora capensis. Lineage (NCBI taxonomy): Eukaryota > Metazoa > Chordata > Mammalia > Carnivora > Mustelidae > Mellivora > Mellivora capensis. Next base: position 17,230 of record PISX010004246.1, read on the forward strand.
TGAATGGAGGTCACACATATGCTGTTTTCTTGGTCTCAAAGTGAATATGTTCAATGTCCTTGCCAAGGAGTCAAAGACCATAAGCTTCTCTCTGATACCAACCAGAGCCCCAAGCAAACCATTCTTCTAGAGGAGCTCCCAGGTAATCATATCAGCTCGGCCCCAATTTTCCTAGCCTGATGATCTCCTCCCGCAGAGGGCAAAGAGGTAGGAAACAGCCCTTGGAAATGTTCAGGAAACACTTGTAGTGCCTCAAATGACAAGGAAAAGCCACCCAGAAATGAAGCTGGTAAGACCATTAGGAGCTGGTCCAGGAAAGCTGTGAATGCCATGAAAGGGGCATTTGATCAGACTTGCATTTCAGAAAGATCCAGGAAGCTGGAGGGAGACAAGCTAGAGAGTGAATATGAGGGCTCAGAGACAGAGAGAAGGCATTTTTGTAATAATCTTACAAGAGTTGGCAGGGCCTCACCTCGATCTGAGGCCATGAATTGTAGAGATGAGGGGATAAACACGAGGGATATTTAGAAGACCAGTTCATCAGCATTTGGGTATGGGGGCAGGAGAATGGAAGCGCGGGGATCAGCATCTTTGGCTCTACCTCCAGGGATAAGGAATGCAGGGGGCTTAATGTTGAATCCAAACAGCTTCAGGACATAGCCCCCACATTTACCCTCTCCTCTACATCTGACGTAACCTCAGTGTCTTGTTTGGTTTTGGTTTTTCCTTTGAAGGTCCAGAAATGCCCTTGGTGTGTTTGACAGATTTTCAGGCTTATGCCCAGGAGCATCTATCTAAGTCAACCTGGGATTTTATTGAAGGAGGATCTGATGAATGCTTCACCCGGGATGATAACATCGCAGCATTTAAAAAGTCTGGTCTTCTGTATCCTTTCTATTGTCAAGCTAAGGTGCACTGGGTGAGGGGTCCTTGGAAGGTAGCAGCCCAGCTCTCTGCCTCCAAAGAACACAGAGTACTCAAGATAAATTCATGGGTTTTGTTGTTATTGTTTTGGGTTTGGCAGGTTTTGGGGGCGGGTGGAGGCATGTGGCCAGAGAGAGGACGAATGGAGAAAGAGTTTATCTTTGTGCCTCTGCAGAACTAGCACGAGTCAACCTCCCTCTGCACCCCAGCAGCTCTGCCACTAACAAGACAGGACAAGAGTCCAGGGTCACCTGGGAGGGGAGGAGAAGTCGGCAGAGTAGGCCTAAATCTCCTGAGTTCCTAAACTTCTGGCTTGAAGGGGATAATGTCTGTCGGGAGAGGGGACACAAGAAGCACGGAGACCCAAAGACTCTTAAGGGTGGAAGGAGGTTGATTTCAAAGAAGAGCTGGGCTGGAAGGGCAGCGGGTATAGCACAGGGTGGTAAAGAGCCCACAGGCCATGCAGGCCCACTGCCTGTGTTTGCATGGTCCACAAGCTAAGAATTTTTGTTTTCTGTTTTTAAATGATTGAAAATAATCAAAAAATGAATGATAAACTGTTATAGGTGAAGATTATATGAAATGCGAACTTCAGTGTTTATAAATAAAGTTTTATTAGAACCAGCCATGGTCAGTCATTTACATACTGTCTGTGGCTGCTTTTGCATCACAACAGTAGATCTGAGTCAATGTGACAGACTGCACGGTCCACAGAGTCTAAAATATTTACTCTCCGACCCTTTACAGAAAAAGTTTGCTGTCCCTTGTAATAAGAGAGGTGAGGAGAAAACAGAAAAATGGGATACAAGGTGAACACCACGTTCGGTATTTTCATACTTGTTCAGAATTATACTAGGCCCCTTACTTGCTTTGGCTCATTTTGCCTTCATGAGACAATTAGGAAGTTTGGATTATTTCTCCCATTTCACAGATGAAGTCTGCATCTTCCCCAAATTTGTACAAACAATATATCTAGCAAAACCTTTCCACGTTTGGGTGTAGGAATAATAATATTTTGTGAAAAACAAGCATTTTTGGATCCTGAGACTAAGTGTCTATTGGACTTAAAAGTGTGTTTTATATATTTACTATTTGTGAATTTCCCTACCCTTTTCTAAAGCAGTAGTTAAGTCCAATCGTCGAATGAATTAGCCTCTAGCAAAAAACGAAATAACAAAACTAAACAAAATAAGCCCCCACCATGATCATTCTCTGGGATTTGTCCTCCATCACTGGAGACTTGTTTCTAACCCGTGAGGGAAGAGCCTGGAACTCCTTCCTGCTTATTCTTCTCTTTTCTGATCCTCGTTATGGCAATCAGTCAAAGCCTCTAAGCACTGAGAGTCTGCTCAGGAAGGCAAGACTCAAAGACACAGACCTGGGCCAGAGCAAGGCCGGAGACCATGTAGACCACACGTGCACTGGGGGTTTAGAGAAAGAGGGGTTAATGAGGGCCAGGATATTGGGAAAGGCCTTCTGAAGGAAAGTCGGTCTATGTAGCCTAATCAGCCAATTGACCCACAACGGTTTCTCAGAACCTAGCCTGGTGTAGACCTACACCCAAATCTGGAGGCCCCGGTCCCAGGCAGCTGCATGCTGGAGAATAAGCCCACTAATAGAAGATCTTTGTTTCTGAGCTCAGAATCCGCCTTCGCCCCCGGTACCTGAGAGATGTGCGAGAGGTGGACACCCGGACCACAATCCAAGGGGAGGAGATCACGGCCCCCATTTGCATCGCGCCCACGGGTTTCCACTGCCTTGTCTGGCCGGATGGAGAAATGAGCACAGCCAGAGGTATGACCCAGCTGCCCCTCGAGGCTCCCCTCCCAGAGGTCCTGAATGGTGCCGGTATCCTTCAGAACAATGACGGGATTTCTCCCGGAAGGAGCTTAGGGACAGCAATCTGGTCAGGCTTGAGGAGGGATATTTGCATAACATTTCATCTGAGATTGAAAAAACATCCATTTCCGTCATAACTAATGGTTAGACAGGGCGGCTTGAGAGGAGTAGATGTGGAAATCAAGCATCCTGCAAAGAAGGGAGATAGGCCACTCACTGTCTGTGGGGAAAGGGGTTCTCAGGGTGGCTTCAAGGATAGGGCTCTCTTTGACCTGACCCCTCATGGGCCAGGGCTGGGGCTGAATGGTAAGTCTTTGAATTTAGGATGAGGAGAGGGTAGTGACATGAAGTCCTAACAAAGCCCCTGGCAGGTGCTCCTGCCCATATGTCACATTTCCCGCCTCCTTGACTGTCACTTTTTTTTTTTAAGATTTTATTTACTCATTTGAGATTTTATTTACTCATTTAAGATTTTATTTACTCATTTGAGAGAGACGGAGAACACAAGCAAGAGGGCGAGGCAGAGGCAGAGGGAGAAACAGACTCTCTGCTGAGCTGGGACCCTGACTGTAGGACTCAGTCCCAGGACCCTGGAGATCATGACCTGAGCCGAAGGCAGATGCTTAACCATCTGAGCCACCCAGGTGCCCCAACTGACTGTTATCTTTTTTTTTTAAGATTTTATTTATTTATTTGACAGAGAGACAGAGAATACAAGCAGGGGGAATGGGAGAGGGAGAAGCAGGCTTCCCATTGCACAGGGAGCCCGATGCGGGGCTCGATCCCAGGACCCTGGGATCATGACCTGAGCTGAAGACAGATGCCTAACCAACTAAGCCAACCAGGTGCCCTGACTGTCATCTTACATGACAAAAAGATTCTTATTGCATATGTCTCCTTCCAAGTAGCCCGTTATTCTCTTCCCTTATCCCTCTGCTCCAAAAAATAATGAGACGAGAAGGAAGAGGGGAGGGTTTGAAAATAGTCCTGTGACTCCCTTTATAATCTTTTTTTTTTTAAGATTTTGTTTATTTGACAGAGAGACACAGTGAGAGGGAACACAAGCAGGGGGAGTGAGAGAGGAGGAAGCAGGCTTCCCACTGAGCAGAGAGCCCAATGTGGGGCTCGATCCCAGGACTCCGGGACCATGACCTGAGCTGAAGGCAGACGCTTAACGACTGAGCCAGCCAGGCACCCCTTCCCTTTATAATCTTCACTCTAGGTCACATCTAGGAAATATTTTATTTGCAGGTTCCCCAGAACTTCCCTGGGATCTTTTCCTTTTACTCTGTGATACAGGAAGCAATGAATCCAAGGATTCTGGAGTTCCAAGTGGCTGGTTAGGAGCCAAGTCTGGCTAGGCTAAAATACGAATATCCTGTAGAACTATGACTGCTTTACTAAATCTTCATGGTGGGACATGTCATGTTTTTGTAGTGGGTCCGAAGAATGGGGTATCTCCAGTTGATGTTGGAAGTTGAAAATATTAAATCCTGATTAGGCCAGGTTCTCGGCTCATGGCTTGCGGAATGGTAGTGACATTGACCTAGTGGAGAATCTTGCTGAAAACAACGATCACAATAGGCAGTGAGTGTCATCATCACTGTTGCCACCATCCTCGGCAACCTCGTTGTCACTAAGCCTGTGTACAGCACATCACTTAGGCATTTTAAAAATACTTCCAGGGCACCTGGGTGGCTTTGTCAGTTGAGTGTCAAATCCATCTTTGCTCTGGTCTTGATCTCGGGATCGTGAGCTCCCCGCCAGCCCCTACTTTAAAAAAATAATAATAAATAAATAAAATACAAAAAAAATGCTTCCAAATCTAGTACCTTGTTTAATCTCTCAGCAACCTTATAAAGAGGTATTGTCATTTCCCTCCATATTACAGAAGAAGAAAATGAGACTCAAGGCACACAGCTAAGTAGAATGAGCACTCTTCTAACTCAGATATCATGCTTTCTCCAGTACAGAGTTCAGTCCTCTCCACTGGCATTACAGTTCCTCACCCTTTGTCCTCTTCAGTTCCCTTCTGCATCATTCACAAGTTCACGAGCAGCGCATTCTCCCATCTGAAAGTGGCAGCATGTCCAAGAGCATCCTAGGGACTAAAGGACCCCTCCAGCTGGGGATCTTGACAGAATCTGGAAGACAGGCTATATAGCAGGGGGCCTCCCAGGCTGACCAAATGCTCCCCTATGCCCCGTGCCCCAGTGGAAAGCAGAATGAGGTCAAGCTTTGTCTTCCCTCCCAGTACAAACAGGTCAGAGGTGGCACAGACTCCGAGGGCATCTCAGCCCAGCCCAGAGCCCCACCCTCCCTCCAACCTGAGTTGTGCCATTTGCTTTGCAGCTGCCCAAGCAGCCGGGATCTGCTACATCATCAGCACCTATGCCAGCTGTGCCCTTGAAGATATTGTGGCTACTGCCCCCAGGGGCCTCAAGTGGTTCCAACTCTACGCAATGTCAGACCGGCAGCTCAACAAACAGCTGGTCCAGAGGGCTGAAGCCCTGGGTTTCAAAGCTCTGGTCATCACTGTGGATACGCCCAAAATGGGCAACAGGAGATGCGACTTTCGAAACCAACTGGACTTACAGAGGAACTTACTGCTGAAAGACCTTCGCTCGCCAAAGGAGGTAGGAGAGATAGCAGATCCGATGGGCAGGCATGACAGGACAGATATCCTCTCCCCCTTCCTCCCTTCCCTCTTGCCACAAAAAGTCACTGAGTGCCTGCTCTTGCCAGACACTGTAGGGGCCATGGTTCAAAAAGCAGAACTGGTCCCTGCTCCCCAGAGCTATCAGGTGAACAGGAGATAACACAGAATGTCCTCACTCCTAGAGCTACCCAACCTGTCACCAGAAGTGCTCTGCCAGAGCTGGGTGCTAAGAAATAGGAAAGCTATGGGAAGGAATTTTCCATGGCATAGGAGAGGAAATTCATCAAGTTCTTCCAACGTTGTCTATGCTGCGGGACACTTAGGAAATGATACTTCTGGGTGGCACATTTAAGTATACTGATCTCCTGAAGAGGATGCTCACAGATCAGGAGACTGGTCCACAGAGCCTAGCCAGTCCAGGCCCCTCCCCCTGCTGCCTTGAGAACTGAGGGCAGTACCTCTCTACACCTAGAACTCCTCCCTGGAGCTGCACCACCCTTGTTTGGAATCTCTGAAATAGGTGACTGCAAAGGCTACTTCCCCCTTAAAATCCTACAGTCAGATGGGATGGAGTGCCCCAGAGAGAGAAAGTCATGGTAACACTGCGGTCCCTTGGTTAGGCTAGAGATAATGATATCATCCTTTTCAGCCAGTGGGTGGCTGTGATACTCATCAAGCGACTGCACAGTTCTACTCATTAACCACAAATTAGCTTTGAAGTTTTCTGGAATCCTTATCTCAGATTCCAGAAGCACATTGGGATTTACGGGTATTTGATTCACATGGTGAGCCAAGGTTAGATATAAGGTAGTATATGATTCAGGATCATCAAGTATTTCTTGGTTCTTCTAACCTTGGGGATATCTCAAGCATAACATGTTATATCAGCCTATAAATGCTTTTGTTTATCTCCTTCACTTATGGAACTCTGAGTTCTTTGAGAATAGGGGCTGAGTCACTGGGTGTTATACACAACTAATAAACCATTGAATACTACATCAAAAACTTATCATGTACTCTATGTTGGCTAACTGAACTTAATTAAAAAAGATAAAGTGGGGACTGTGTCTTATTTGTCTTTGTGTGCCCAGATCCTGGCAGAGCAGGGACACAATTAATGGTTAATGAATGAGAAGTTGAGATAGTTCATTCTTTTTGCACAAATTCTGTTAGGAAAAGGAGCTGGAAGTGTCATTGGTTTTGTTACTCCTCTTTTAAGGCTTATAAAAGGTGGCTATCTGAATGGGTCTCATTTAGGAATGGATCAAACAATCCTAAAGGAGCTCAGGTCTAAGGTTCTTCTTTCTTCCCCACAGAGACATACAACACCTTATTTCCAGATGTCCACCATTGACTCATCCTTCTGCTGGAATGATATCACCTGGCTTCAGAGCCTAACTCGATTGCCCATCATCCTTAAAGGGATCCTGACAAAAGAGGATGCAGAGTTAGCTGTGAAACACAATGTCCATGGCGTCATTGTTTCCAACCATGGCGGGAGGCAGCTTGATGACGTTCCTGCTTCTGTGAGTAGGGTAACTTCAGAGGTTGTGTGTGTGTGTGTGTGTGTGTGTGTGTGCACATGCATGTGCACGTGCTTACAGCATGGTACTCTGTGCGCTTTGGCCCACACTCCCCTCTCCCTGATCACATATGCTGGTAATCGCAAGAACTTTTAATCATTAACAGCCTAGTGTGTATCAGCTCATTTTTACAAACTTCACATATGTCATCTCTAAATCTCACAACCGACCTGCAAGACTCATATCATCCTCACTCTTCTACAGATGGGGATCCTAGAGCTTAGAGATGTTACATAACTTGTCCAAGTTCACACAGTTGGGAGAGACATTCCAAAGACACTGAGGTATCCTGCCTTCTGGGGAAAGCATTCAGCTTAAAGATTTCCTGTGTGCATGGAGTGTGCCAACATGTTTTCTCATATGACACATCCTGGGAAGAAGCAGTACCTCACTTAAACAAATAAATAACCATCTTTCAAAGTAAAACAAACAAAAAAACGCATATGAATCCTTCTCTAAAAATCTATGACAGTCTGTGATTTTCCCCCTATCTTTTTTTTTAAGATTTTATTTATTTATTTGATAGAGATCACAAGTAGGCAGAGAGGCAGGCAGAGAGAGAGAGAGAGAGGGAAGCAGGCTCCCCGCTGAGCAGAGAGCCTGATGCAGGGCTCGATCCCAGGACCCTGAGATCATGACCAGAGCCGAAGGCAGCGGCTAACCCACTGAGCCACCCAGGCACCCCATCCCCCTATCTTTTGAATTTGTGTTCATTACAAATGAAAAGGAGGCAGGCAAGGAAAGAATCTTTAAGTGGGAACTAATTGTTGATTTATTTTCCTGGAGATATATAGCTTATATTTTCTAAGAGATTCTTCTATCACTAGTTGATTCATTCTAAGAAAAAGGAAGTGTGGGGTGGGGACATCTGGGTGATGCAGTGGGTTGGGCTTCTGATTCTTGTTTTCAGATCGAGTCATGGTCTCAGGGTCGTGGGATTGAGCCCCACAGCAGGCTCTGCTCTCCCCACGGAGTCTGCTTGGGATTCTCTCTCCCTTTCCCTGTGCCCCTCCCTCTCATGCTCTCTCTTTCTCTCTCTCCCTCTCTCTCTCTCCTTCTCTCTCATTCTCTCTAAAAATAAAAATCAACAAATCTTTTAAAAAAAGAAAGAGGGGCGCCTGGGTGGCTCAGTGGGTTAAAGCCTCTGCCCTCAGCTCAGGTCATGATCTCGGGGTCCTGGGATCGAGCCCCACATCGGGCTCTCTGCTCAGTGGAGAGCCTGCTTCCTCCTCTCTCTCTCTGCCTGCCTCTCTGCCTACTTGTGATCTCTGTCAAATAAATAAATAAAATCTTAAAAAAAAAAAAAAGAAAGAAAGGGAAGTGGGTTTTTTCTCTCTCAAGTTCTTTTGGCCTTTCTATTATGTAAGTAAAACATGTTCGCTGCATATAAATTATAAAATGTAAATATGCAAAAAGAAGATAAAAATCACCCCTAATTTCATGATTATCATTAATGACAATATTTTGGGAATTGTTTTTTGATCAACTTCTTAATGCAAAGATGACATGTTAGGTTTGAAAAGCTACATACTGGGACGCCTGGGTAGCTCAGTCGGTTAAGCAGCTGCCTTCGGCTCAGGTCATGATCCCAGCGTCGTGGGATTGAGTCCCACATCGGGCTCCTTGCTCGGCAGGGAACCTGCTTCTCCCTCTGCCTCTGCCTGCCACTCTGCCTGCCTGTGCTCGCTCTCTCTCTCTCTCTGACAAATAAATAAATAAATAAATAACCTTAAAAAAAAAAAAAAGAAAGAAAGAAAAGCTACATACTATTTTTTTTAAGATTATTTATTTATTTATTTATTTGACAGACAGAGATTACAAGTTGGCAAGAGAGGCAGGCAGGGAGAGAGGAGGAAGCAGGCTCTCCACGGAGCAGAGAGCCCGATGTGGGGCTCGATCCCAGGACCCTGGGATCATGACCTGAGCCGAAGGCAGAGGCTTTAACCCACTGAGCCACCCAGGTGCCCCATGCTACATACTATTTTGTAACTCTTCTCTTTTCACTTTGTCAATATATTAAGAACATAATTTCATTTCAATGTATACACTTCTCTCATTTTTTAAAAAATTTTATTTATTTTCTTTTTGTATGTGCACGCACATATGCACATGAGAGAGAGAACACAGACAGTGGGGAGAGGCAGAGGGAGAAACAGACTCCCCACTGAGCAGGGAGCCCAATGCAGGACTTGATCCCAGGACTCCGGATCAGGACCTGAGCCAAAGGCACAAGCTTCACAGACTAAGCCACCCAGGAACCCCATTTCTCTCATTTTTAATAGTGTAGAGCATGAATGGACAATTTATTTTTTTTAAGATTTTATTTATTTATTTGACAGAGAGAGATCACAAGTAGGCAGAGAGGCAGGCAGAGAGAGTGAGAAGGAAGCAGGCTCCCCGCTCAGCAGAGAGCCCGATGTGGGACTCGATCCCAGGACCCTGAGATCATGACCTGAGCCGAAGGCAGCGGGTTAACCCACTGAACCACCCAGGCGCCCTGAATGGACAATTTATATAACCAGCTGCCTATTGTTGAACACTCGATGACTTCCAAGACTTCACTATTTTAAGCAATGCAGCAGTGACCATCCTTAAATCTTTAGCACAGTCTCAATTACTTCTTTAAAATGAACCCCAGGGGACGCCTGGGTGGCTCAGTGGGTTAAGCGGCTGCCTTCGGCTCAGGTCATGATCCCAGCATCCTGGGATCGAGTCCCGTGTCGGGCTCCTTGCTCGGCAGGGAGCCTGCTTCTCCCTCTGCCTCTGCCTGCCACTCTGTCTGCCTGTGCTCGCTCTCTCTCTCTCTCTCTCCCTCTCTCTCTGACAAATAAATTTTTAAAAAATTTTTTTTAAATAAAAAAATAAATAAATAAATAAAATGAGCCCCAGGAAGCGGAGAAGATGTATCAGCTGGTTTGTACATTTCAAGACTTGTGAAGCTTGGAGGTTTAAGGTGCCGATGACTAGCCCCCTCCCCCCCACCAGGCTCTCATGGAGAGAGAACAGGCACAGAGTAACAAGCCCACTTGGAGGATAAGGGGCACTTTTCCATAAGAGCTGATTGAAGGGAACAGTTGGGCATCCTACTTCCCATGCCAAATTTTGACCTGTGACCCCAGGAGAAAGTAGATATGCAGAGCACATGCTAGTTCTCTCACCTGACTCCTGTGAGGATGCCCACAGGCCACCTCCACACACCTAGAAATTGGCAGAACAGGATGCAAAGAAGTATAGCAGGTCCTGAGCAGTCCTATGGGTAGGAAGAGAAAGCAAAAAAGAGCCCACCACCAGAAAGTAGCAAAAAGAGTAGAATGCTGACTCTCAAAATAACTCTAATGAAACATTATGCAATAGGTTCTCTCTCTTTCTCTTGAATCAGTTTAGCTAGTATTGTTCCCTTGGGGGGAGGACTGAGTAATACATGGAGAAAGAGGCTGACTAATTGCTCCCCACTGCGTTTCCTCAATAGAGAATGACTGTTGGCAAAGGCAGGACTCAGAGAGAGAATTTCTCCTTCCCCATCATGCTGATCAACATGTCATTCTCCCAAGCCATCTGACTTAACAACCAAACCCACCCAAGTTCATCTGGGGACAGTGCCAAGATTGGTGTGAAGCTAGTGAGGTACCTCTGGCTCAGAATTAGAGAAGGTACCAGAAAAACTTAATAGTTTTTCTATTAAGTTTCTATTACTATTATAATAGTAGGGTAAATAATAGTTAAATGCACTTTTAAAAAATTTAAATCAATGCAAAAAATTCCATGGTGAACAAAATATCAACATTTTAAAGAAAGATAGGATCTGTCCCTTCACTCAAAGAACCTGCCTCACTGTCAACCTGGCCCCAGATCCAATAAAACCTTATTTATAAAAACAAGCACCCACAGCTCACAGGTCAAAGTTTGTTAGTATTAAAATGTTAGTTATCTGAATGTTTTGGCATTCCTTAAACTTCGTGCTGGAGGCCAATGCCTCATTCCTCTCACCGCAGACCCCTCCCTGTGAGGGGTATGACTCTTTGAAGTTCCCATCTCTAGAAGTTTCCATATACTTCCTGTATTTCTTCCTGGGACCTGGGAAACGGGTCAGCTAGCTGTTGTTTCCAGAAGGCTCTAATGAATGTCCTGTCGTGACCTATAGAAAGTAACTCTAAAGCAATACTGGACCCTAGGTTAAAATTCACTCCCTGGTCCGTTTCTCAAATTCCATCAGCCCCATCATCCAATCTGACTTACTGCAAGAATTTACACAGACATGTTTATTTCTTTTTCTCAACATCATCGAAATATTCCAAATAATACCATGGTGGGGCTATAAAAATACCCTTATCTGGACATGCATTCTTACCAGTTCTCACATGTAAGTCTAAAATGTATTCAGTTCTCCTCCACTTGTAAATTAGAGTACCAAGTTCTTTCCTCCCTGATTTCATATTCTGCTCCGTCACCCAAAGGATCTCATTGAGATAGAATTCCCATTGATTCCTTCTGCAGCAGAAGTCCCCCAGGGCCCAGTTTCGCCTCCTCTCCAATTGTCTGTCCACAAGGCATAGAACAGGAGCCCTGAGGCAGTTCCAGAACTCTGTCCTCAAGGACCCTGCTCCCAGACTCTGCTGTCATCCCTCCTCTTAGACTTGGAGGTGCTCAGGCTTAGGCTCAGTCTGGGGCACTGTGGGTTGGCAAGGTCTCGTAGCTGCAGAGCCTGGAACTGGCGAGGCAAGGTGAGAGACAAAGTCTGGGGAGAAACCAGGCCAAGTGGTAAGCTGCTTTTGTTTCGCCTTTCAGAGTCTTCAACCCTGCCTCAACAGCACTGATGCTTGCATTCCCAACCCACGTCTCAGATAACCCATACAGGAGTCAGGAACAAGTTGTTCAAATGTGGTGTGTAAGGAACAATGTGCAACCCAGTTACACAAAACAGGCTGTGGTCCAGAGACATTTGCTTTCCCAAAAAGACTCAGTGCCTTAGCAATGGAGGATATTCTTAGCTGTGCCACCCTGGAAACAGAGAAGGCAGGAGAAAATAAAAGGTCAAAATGTACTTTGAAAAGAACATTAAAGTGAACGCCATAAATGGAAAATATCCCTTTTAGGATGAAGAGAAACCAAGAGTTTCTTCCGAGCTGTAGATAGTCAAACAAGTGAGTCAGAGAGAAACTTCACTCTGTCCGGGAAGAAAATGGCATGAGGGAGATCCTGCAGAAAGTCCCCGGGCTCTCAGGGCAACTGGGGGGCTGTTCAAGCATCTGTCTTCCACTCAGGTCATGATCCCAGTGTCCTGGAATAGAGCCCCCACATCATATTGGGCTCCCTGCTCAGCGGGGAGCCTGCTTCTCCCTCTCCCTCCACCCCTCTTCTTGCTCCTGTGCGCACTTTCTCTCAAAAAGAAAGTCCTTGGGGCTCGGGAATGTAGCTGCACTGCTCTGGTAGGACAGGGGAATCATGACTCAAGCATGGGAGGGGAAAAAAAACTCATAGACATCACCAACACCCAGACTTCCTATTCCTAACCCACACTGAGGGGGCACCTCTGCCCCATGATCCCTGAAAGTGAAAACGGAAGTCCCTCAAGCCATGCATGTCTCTTTCTCAGATTGATGCCTTGACAGAAGTGGTGGCCGCTGTGAAAAGGAAAATGGAAGTGTACCTGGATGGTGGGATCCGAACTGGCAACGATGTGCTCAAGGCTCTGGCCCTTGGAGCTAAGTGTGTGTTTCTAGGGAGACCAATCCTGTGGGGTCTTGCCTATAAGGTGAGAGGTAAACCAGTGGGATGATACTGGGCTTCTCATTTCCCCCCACACTTTACTGCAGTTTGCCATCCAAGCTGAGCTGATGTTCCAAGTGCCACAGATCCCTGAGGGACAGCTCCCCCCTTGCCCACATCTCCTGCTTCCTTGGCAGCACGCTGCACATTCTCAGGCCCCCTCACCCCCATCTTTTCCCTTTTTGCTTCCCTGTCTTCCCAGCATAGTTCCAATTTCACAGACACCCTTGTCCTCCCCGCTGCAGCTGAAAGCACACCTAGAACGATACTCAGCACCTGCGCAGAATGTTCTTCATGCTTCTTTTTGTCTCTCCCCAACCCCCATCCTGGGAGCAGGGTGAACATGGCGTTGAGGAAGTTTTGAACCTTATAAAAAATGAATTCCACACTTCCATGAGCCTCACAGGTAAGTTTTCACAATTCTTTTCCTGCCTTGGAGCTGAAGGCATGAGGGCTACAGAAGAGGAGTGGCAGCCCCTCCTTCTAGCTACCCTTCCCCAGCCCAGTGGCTGCCCAGAAGAGAGAGGAGGGAAGAGAGGCCCCAGACGAAGACTGAACACAAATTCTGAATGTGATTCCTTTGCCATGAAAGCAAATGAAATTTCCGATTACGGGAAAGAGGGTCCCCTTATGCTCCGGCCTGCTCAGATCACACAAGCAGGCTTGTTGGGTGTGGTTCTGTGGGTCATCTTTTCATATTCATGGGCTGTGAGGAGTTGAGAAATTATGGCAAGGAGGGGGCATGGAGGAAGTGGGGACACAGACACAACAGGAAGAGAGAAGTGGGGAGCAGGAGAAGTGCCGTCCTGTGTAACCACAGCCAGAGAAATGTGAACATCTGGAAGTTACCTGCTGGTGGACTTCAGTCAAAAAGGAAGTTATTATAAAGCAGTGCTCCTAAAAATTTATACGTTTTTAGCAAAGCCTGGGGTCCTGATGACCTAGAAAATAGTAGTTCTCAACTAAGATCGTCAATGATTGCCTTCTTTAGGAAGATTTGGTTTAGAGCTCCAAGTCTATTTTTTTCCAGTTGGTGCAAAGACTGAAGGATGGATACTTCCAGTACTTAGTGCTCAGAGGCTAGGGACACTAACTGTCCTAACATGCCTGGAGCAGCCTCATAGAAAAGAGCTGCTCTACCCAAATGCCAGTGGCCAATGGCTCTATCTCTGCTTGTTTTTGTCTGCTGTAGATCTAAATGATCACAACGTGAAAGGACAGACAAGATGAACCCCACTGAGACCTCCGTTCCCTCCCCGATTCTAAAATTTGGTAATAACAGACACCTTCTCCAGAAGTAAGGAAATAATGAATCAAGAGCTCCGATGTGGAATCAAGATTATCTTTATGCCATTAACTTATTTCCATAAATGTTACAGAGCATTGGTTATGTGCTGAGCCCAAGACAAGATGTTCAGGTTCTTCTCAAGTCTGGCTTCAGTCTGATATTTAGACAAGAGTCCTATACTCAATGTCTAAATTATCTTCGTAGTGTCCACTGGGGCTGCAGATTCAAACTTTTGGGCTTGAATAATACAAGTTAGAAACCTTAGATCAGCATTAGTGCCAGCACCAGCCTCCTTCCCACTGAACAGATTAATTAAAGAAAAAAAGGGGGAGGTGAATAGATCAAGGCATGGAGGACAAGGACCATCAACTTTGGACAAGAGCCATACTCTTCAGAACCTATGAAGATAAGTTAGTAAATGACCTGGTATCCCCAAGGCTCTCCCATAATGGAGAGGAGGGCATGAGCATGAACAGATATCATATTGGTGTGTTTTGCCCCTGGGAGGGAGGGGGGTGAAGGATGGGTAGAGCCATGTGCTTCTGCAGATTCCAGGAGGTTGAGATGACTTCTCCTGTTGCCCCAAATATTTTCTCCCATCTTTGAGAAGTTATGTCTGATCCTCTTTTAACAGAAGCCTGTTGGGGGAATTCACAATAACAGAGCTTTTTTATTTTACCAGAAGTTGACACTTAACAATTGCTGGCGTAGAAATAGTGGTTGGAAAATCTCCTTCCGAAGTAGAGTGGAGAGTGTCCTTTTTTAAAAGAGGCAGAGAAAAAACAGAATTGTGAGCCCATTTAGGGCTGACAGTTTATACTCCCCTCCTTCTAACTGTTGTACAATGAGAATGTGTTGTTTTAAATGCATATATGGAAAAATGAGTAATCACAACCAAACATGGGACGGCAATGAGAAAGAATAGAAAACTCAGGCAGCAGGGCATCTGTTGGCATCCTCTGCATAAGAATCTCTCCCCCAGGCTAGTCCTTGGGAAGAAGGGATTTCTGGCGGTGGGAAGGGGGGCCTGGGCTTTTGGTGGAACTCACTAAAATGCAAAATCAGAGCATGAAAGCCCCAAGATTCTGTCACCCCTTATTCCTTCCACACACAATGCACAAGATGCCTGACACAAAATCAGCACCCAGGAGGAATCAGTTAATATCGCTTCTCTCTCCGAATTCCCCGGAAGATGTGTGATATTTTCCCCCTATGACCCTGTAACATCACAGCCCTAGGAGGAACCTCTATTTGTACTATTGCTGAAAGCAAAATCAGCTTTAAAAAGTCAAGGTTTTTCTCACTGTGAGACCAATTGCTGAAATTACACTTATAGGAAGGCTAAAATCGTCAACTGTCCTGAAAAATGTCACATACAAATTATGCCAACAGAGGCTGCAGGGACCTCACTAAAGTCTTAGCTTTCATAAGGGGAGGAGGCTGAATTAAAAAGTATATGAAGCTTCTTGAGGTTTATTGTTTGGAATGGCCCACTTACTTGAAAGTAGCCAAAACATGTTAGTATAAGTAGCCTTCTAATTTACAGTAATGAAAAAATTATAAATACACATTCTCTCTCAAACTTCTACTGAGCCTCTGCCAAGGGCAGGGCAGTGCCCTTGGGACTGCAGAAGACCCAGAAGCCAATCTGATAAAAGGCAAGTAAGTACAAAAACATTACCAAGGTTTATGTGTCCAACAGTCTCAAAGTGGAGACATAACATAACTTGGATGCAACTAGTGAGACATTTTTACATCGTTTAAATATTACTTTTATTACAGTATAGAACCCAATATCATATTTTGGTCTTCTCTGTGTTCCTTGAATAGGTCTGCCTCCTGTGAAGACCTCCTATTCTCTGCCCTGGGGAAAACCAAAGTTTTTAAGACCACTGTCCATTCTGAGGAAAGCCGCCTCTGGCACCAAATTCTTGCCTCTGCTGAATGAATTCAGTCTGTGGGTTACTTACACATCCCATACCTGCCATTTCTGTCCCTTGCGATGGACCCAGGTGTGGTTTTTAGAGGGGGAAACCTCTCATTAGTTATATTTTGACGAGTAATACATTTTGCTAAAGTTGTGTTTTGAGATGTGCAGGTGCACACATCGTACATGTGGAATAAACTTTGAATTAATCATTACACATTCTAGCACTCAAGTCTTTCTGACTTAACATCACTGGGGATTTCCCATCTACTCAAGGTCATAACTCTCCAGTCTGTACCAACGGACTACCCCCTCTTTCTCCTTCCTCTTTGTGCTTCTTATCCGACGTTGCTCTCTTCAATCCCTGCATCTAATCTCAGCTGCAGTTCTAATTTTGCATTTTAATTAAGATCCTCCACTAAAGAAATGTTACCTTTTGCAGCACTTTCCCTTAGAAGGCAACCACTGTATGAAATACTCATCCCATCTCTTATTCCCGACTCATATTTTAAGTGTTCTAACTACAGTTGATTTACTTTCCATCTTTCATCTGGTTGGTCTGTCTTGTCCTGTCAAGGACAATACTTTCTAGTATTGGGACACATACTTCCTAGATCCCTGAGCTTTATCAGCACTCAGATAAAGGCCAATTATATCTATGGCACATATGATTTGATTTTTCAAGTGCTAAAATAATGTTTCTATATTTTTACTCTGCCATTTTGGCATGGCTGTGTTGATAGAGGACTCAGGCACAGACTCACAAAGTAATTTTCAAGGCAGTCAGAATCACATATTCATCTGGTATCCATAATGTTTTTTCAGGGTGAGCACCTCAAGTCAGGCTTGTTCCCATTGGATCATCCCCTTATCTGTGAATAAGTGGGTTACTGGTGTTTTAAAGAAATAAACTCGTTAACTATTCTTTTAGGTTGCCGGTCGGTTGCCGAAATCAATCAGGACTTGGTCCAGTTCTCCAGGTTGTAAAGAAAAAGGGCTAATGACCAGACTACTGAGGTTGGCCACAGGGGGAAGACAAGCCCAGGGCGTGGTGTGTGATGTCTTCCTGCCTTGGCCCCATCCTGTCCAGAGGCTCATCCCCTGCATCTTGGATCATTCTACCCCTTGTGCTTCAGGCCCTCCAAACCCCTCCTCTTCCTCAAATGTGACATGCTCTTCTTTGCCTCACTACTTGTTAGATGCTCTTGCTTAAAACTGTGCTCTGAAAGAAAAAATGTTAAAAACATGGATCAACAATGACTAAAATAGTGGATTAATTTTTTTTGCCTATCCTATGTATCTCTATGAACGAACTAATGGAATTTACACCCTGCATAGAAGGGCTATATATATAAAATATTCTCCCAGCAAAATAATACTCCAATCTGTAGATAACAGGGAAATAATACAGTTGAAACATGGGCTTTGGAGTCATATACATCCTCTAAACTCTATGAAATAACTATGGGAATTTGTACTCCCAACAGAAGAGCTATTCATATAAAATATTCCTCAACAAAAATCATACTCGAGAGCTGTCTATCAAACAGGACAAGACAGACCAAACAGATGAAAGATGGAAAGTAAATCAACTGTAGTTAGAACACTTAAAACAGTAGTAGATACCTCACGAAATCGTGGTCTTTGAAAAGAGGCTCAGGACCCTGATTTGGACAGGGCTTGGTGCTGATGGTCAGGTCATCTCTTCAACCCTGAAATCACCAGCTGGGGGCTTAACTGTGTCATTCCAGGTTGGTTTGGGGTAAGAGTGAGACAAATCACAATAGCATATGGCATTAAGGCAATCCGGTCTATAGATAAGGATGTTAGCTTACTTGTACTAGAGAATCTAGTACAAGTTCTCCCTGCACATATCTCTTGGTAATAGCTGTACACACACGTGTGTGTGCTATTTTTTTAAGTTGCTTTTCCTGCAGACTCAGAGAACTAGATGCAAGATTCCAAGGGAAACATGCAAAAATATCATAAAGATAGTACCAAAGGGCTGTTCTCATTGCCTCAGAAGTGTGGACAGAGGAATTTCTACCATCACCTGAAGAGATATATATTAAATCTCAGAAGGTACTTTTTGACCTCTAGGAATGTCCTACATTAGAATGGATGGGTAAAGAAGGCAAAGAAAGCTTCTCCACTAGAACATTTTCAACAATTGAACAGAATATTGAGTACCTAAGAGATAAGCATTGTGTTCTGATAAAGACAATCAACTTTAGAGTCGTCCCAGGGTCAGGATACTTGGACTCAGACTACGGCTCCACTGTCCTCAAGCTGTTTGGCAAGACTCAAAACATCTTTGTCTTTGTCTATCAAATAATAATAATACTAATCTTCTTGGATTCTCACTGTGAAAATAAATGATTTGAGGGACTTCTGACTCCCAATCCAGGGTGTAGGAGCTTGGAAGTCACCAGTCCATCCCAGCAAAATAAAAAGCTGAACAAACTGAAAAATCAACAATTCCTCTCGATACCTCAGAAGAGTGAGGTCAGAGGGAAAAACCACTCTCCCCAAAATTGGAGAGACAGGCAAGTACACAGAAGCAGAAATCTTGAAAACCAACCAGGGTCAGAACACCTAAACTGTAATTGATGAGATGCTGGAGGCTCTATGTGGGCGAGTCTGAAAGTTAAAATGGGGGCCCATCATAGGAGATCCCTACCCTCATACTTTTGTTCTACCTCTAGGAACTCTACCAGAATCTCATGGTGAATAGCAGAGAATAATTCCCTAGAGCTTCCAGCAGGAGGAGGGAAAAGTAACCATTTTGAAATACACCAGGACATTCTGTTCTCAACAAGGCTAACCTCAAGAGAAACCTCTTTACCAGATGCCAAGCTGCTAGGGTTTTACCAGAACCTAACTGACCTAGGAGGTGCAAGATACCCAATTCTAGGACCCTGTAGTCACCCTGTCCCAGCAACATTGGTAAATGTCACAGTCAAAGGGCACAGGCTTACCAAAAACTGCGACTTAATCATAGAACTACACAACACTCCTTCAAACACACAACTTACCATCACATCACCACTACAAGCCTATTTACCAGAGTTTGTTTTACCCATTACATCATATCTGGCTTTAAACAAAAAAATTTCAAGGCATACTGAAAGGCAAAAGATAACCATTTGAAGAGACAGAACAAGCATTAGAACAAGACTCAGATGTGGCAGAGATGTTGGAGCTATCAGACCAGGAATTTAAAACAACTATGGTTAATATACTAAGAGCTCTAAAGGACAAAGTAGACAACATGAAAGAACAGAGGGGTTATTTAAGCAGAGAGATGAAAATTCTAAGAAAGAATAAAAAAGAAATTGTAGAGTTCAAAAACACTAACAGATCTGGAGAATGTCTTTGATGAGTTCAACAGACTGGACATGATAAATATATCAGGATTTGTGGGCCATACAGTCTTGTATCGACTTACGTCTGCTGCTGCAGCATGAAAGCAGCCATAGACAGCTCATACACAAATAGGTGTGGCTATGTGCCAATAAAACTTTACTCACAGAAGCAGATGGTGGGCTGGGCTTAGCTTGCAGGTTATAGTTTGCAACCCAGTTTAGACCAATAACACAAATAATATCAAATATTAAGCATAATGTACAAAACATTTGTTCTCATATTCTTTCTCCTCTTTGCCTATCTGGTATCCCTCTAATATGAAGTAATTGCTCCCATCCTCCTTATTATTATTATCATTTAGAGTATTAATACACAGGCATTGTGTTGAACTATGGGTACTGCATTTTAAAAGGTTAGTGCATTCTTTTAAGGGCACTGTGTATTTCATGTAACTGTTTATGGAAAGTTCTGGCTGATTGACTGATTGATTGATTTGTTGATTTACAGTTCTTTCAACACATGGGAGGAAGGGCTGTTTAGCTAGGCTAATTAAGATTCCAAGTTTGGTAGGTTATTAAAAAGGGCCTATGTGGAGCAAGTGAACCTTTCCCCTTACACTTGTGGCCTAATGGCTGTCAACATTCCTCCCACCACCAGTCATTTGCCATCTCCAGAAGGCAAAGTATACATATTGCAACATATCATAAACTGTTTTTCTCCTGCCTCTTATGAAATCAACTGAGCACCAGATAGAGTGTGAATTTGAACCAGAAAGTTCTATTATAGCTAATAATCATGGATTGGGGGGTATCATACATTAGACAGTGGCTGTACTCAGATGGACCATGGTATGTGTGCCTGGGATGTGGTCTGGAAAGAGGGCAATGTGATGTTTCCTTTTATTTCTCATGAGCCCCTTATCTTCCCTCCATTTCCATACCATTACTTGAATGAGAGTTACCATCCTTTCTATCAAATTTTCAACATCCTTTCTTAATAGGTTTCTCTGAGTCTTCTAATCTAATCTAATCTAATCTGTTCATACGGTACCCAGAGTGGTCTTTTAAAAATGCAATTCTCATCATGCCACTGCATGACTAAATTCCTTTTTGGGCTTCACTCTGCTCTTAGGAGAAAACCAAAGTCATTGCCATGAATTTCTCTCAAGTCTATGCATGTTCTGGCACCACTTTACCTCTGCAAGTTCATCTAACTCCACTCGCATGCTCTGGCATTTCAGCCACACTTGCATGGTTTACTTCCGTAAACAAATTCTCCATACTGGCTCCCACCTGAGAACCTTTACCTCCTTTGACATGCTATTGTACTAAAGAACTTCTGTTTACAGTTGTGATTTCTTAATCCCTTTTTTTACCTGTTAATCCCTTCTTCAATTTCTCCTACCCCCACTTCTGGAAAATACTACTCTGTTCTCTGTATCTATGAGCTTGGTTGTTTCATTTTTGTTTTTTAGATTCCACATATAAGAGAAATTGTACAGTATTCGTCTCTCTCTATCTGACTTATTTCATTTAGATAATGCTTTTGAGGTCCAGCCATGGTATTACAAATGGCAAAACTTCCTTCCTTTTTATGGCTGACTAATATTTTGTGTGTGTGTATGTGTGTGTGTGTGTGTGTGTGTGTATCACAGTGTCTTTATCCATTCTTCCATCAGTGGACATTTAGGTTGTTTCCATATATTGACTTTTGCAAATAATGCTGTGTGAACATGGGACACATATATCTTTTCAATTTAGTGTTTTCATTTTCTTCAGATAAATACTCAGAAGTGGAACTGCTGGATTGTATGGTAGTTCTACTTTTAATTTTTTAAGGGGACTCCATACTGTTTTCCATAGTAGTTGCACCAACATTACAGTCCCACCAACAGCACACAACAGTTCACTTTTCTCCACATCCTTGCCAATACTTTTGATTTATTGTAATATGGTAGACATTAATCCAACTACTACCAATACTATGCTTAAACAGAAATGGTCTAAAGCAATCAAAAAACAGAGATTGTAAGAGTGAATCAAAAAACAAGACCCAACTAAATGTTATCTACAAGAAACCTACAAGATTAAAAGTAAAATACTGGACACACTTTCTCCCACGGACATACCAATGCAAAAGCTACATGTATTGCAAATCACTCTGGAAACAATCTGAAGACTGGCAGAACAGATCTTCCACAGCTCAAGTCATAAAAGGAATGCCACACTGATATGGGTAAAAGTGACAGAGACACAGTCCGAAACCAAAGCCCCAGTGCAGTGATCCACAAGTGCGAGGGACATCATAGGCAGGAGGAGCAAGGGGATCAAGCCTCATGCTGGGCACCCTGACCCTGGGGACTCACACTGGGAAGACATGACCCCATAGAGTCTGGCTTTGAAAATCAGTAAAGCTTAACTCCTGGAGAGAAGGAGGGCTATAGGAAACTGAATCTCCATCCTTAAAAACTCCACCCTCTATCACTCAGCCCAACATCCAGCACAGAACTGCAGTTTGAAAAGTACCTGGGTTATACATGAAGAAGATCTACTGACCAATTTTAGGATGTGTGTCAAAAGCTCAATGATCTGTATATTTCTCTGGGAACTGAGGGGCCACTTGCCCTCCCTTGATCCAGATGGCTAGATGCTTGTGGGAGGCAGTTCTGACACTCCCCCATCTACTTGCTTGTACCACTTGCCCCACCCCAGTGTTCCTTTGTGGATTCACTCCATCCAGCACACTCACCCTGGCATGTGCCTCTCCAAAGCAGCTCCCATTCTGTCACACTGAATCAGGATGAACATTCCCCCCAAAGTGACTACTGTCCCATCATACCAAGTAGGTATCTTTAGCCAGGACTGGTGTCCCTCCAAAGCATCTCCCGCACCAAGAAGGGGTTTGGCTAATTCATACACCAGCATGCCTGTTGTAGCTGCTGTTAGGCCTCTCAGCTAGTCAGCCCAGGAGCAAACCCTGCCCACAAGTACACCCACAGCAGTTGCAGAGAGTCACTGCAGACAGCTGGCTTGAGGGCTATCCCACCCACCAGTTTACCTGCAGTAGTCACAGCTCAGCCATAATAGGAGGGAATGTGCAGCTCTGACAGGGGATAACTTGTTCCGGTGACCAGGAGTATTACACTACAGAGCACCACAGGGCCCCTTCTACCTAAGGCTATTACCTTTAAGATCAGGAGATATAGCTGACCTACCTAATACACAGAAACAAACATAAAGAGACAGACAAAATGAGAAGACAGATATGCTCCAAATAATATATTCCAAAAGAACAGAGTAAAATCACAGAAAAAGATAAGTGAAATAGAGATAAGCAATCTGCCTGATAAAAAGTTCAAAGTAATGGTCATAAAGATGCTCACTGAACTTGACTGAAGAGCAGATAAAGTCTGTGACAACTTCAATAAAAAGACAAAGAATATAAAAAAAGATCTAATTAGAGCTGAAGGACACAATAATTGAAATGAAAAAATACACTAGAGGGAATCAAAAACAGATTAGAGGATGCAGAAGAATGGATCAATAATCTGGGAGACAGAGTAAAAGAAAGCAACCAAGTTGAACAGCAAAATTTTTAAAATGAGGATAGGTTAAGGGATTTCTGTGACAATAGCAAGCATACTAACATCCATATTATAAAGTTTCCAGAGAAGAGAGAGATAAAAGGGCAGAAAACTTATTTGAAGAAATAATAGCTGAAAACTTCCCTAACCTGGAAAAGGAAACAGACCAGGAAAGACAAGGAACCACAGAAATAAGATGAACCCAAAGAGGTCCACACCAAAATACATAATTAAAACCTAGAAACAGAGAATCCTAAAAGCTGCAAGAGAAAAGCAAACAGTTTTGTATAGTGGAAACCCCTTAAGACTGTCAGCTGATTTTTAATAGAAACTTTGCAAGCCAGAAGGAAGTGGTATCATATATTCAAAGTGCTGAAAGGAAAAAACCTACAACCAAGAATACCCTACCTCATAAGGTTATTATTTAGAATTAAAAGAGAGATAAAGAATTTCCAAAACAAACAAAAGTTAATGGAACTTATCACCAATAAAGCAGCCTTATAAGAAATATTAAATAGATTTCTTTAAGTGGAAAAGAAAAGGCCATAACTAGAA
Source organism: Mellivora capensis (assembly GCA_004024625.1). Lineage (NCBI taxonomy): Eukaryota > Metazoa > Chordata > Mammalia > Carnivora > Mustelidae > Mellivora > Mellivora capensis. The sequence continues at coordinate 40,720 of PISX010004246.1, forward strand.
GCAAGAAAATTATGAGGGGAAAAAAATTTCACTGATAAAAGGAAACATATAGTAATAGATCAATCATTTATAAAACTAGTATGAAGATTAAAACACAAAAGTAGTAAAATCAATTATATCTACAAAAATTAGTCAAGAGATACACAAAATTAAAAAATGTAAAGTGTGACATCATATATATAAACATATATATATATATATATATATATATATATATATATATATATATATAAAACAGGGAGTGGAGAGTAAAAATGTGTCTTTAGAATGCATTTGAGAACTTATGCAAATATCAACTTAAAATAAACTGCTATATACATATGGTGTTATATGTGAACTTCATGGTAACTACAAACTAAAAACCTATAATAGATACACAAAAAATAAAGAGAAAGGAATGCCAGCATAACAGTAAAGAAAGTCATCAAACCACAAGGGAAGAGAGCAATAGAAAAAGAAATAAACAGAAGAACCACAAAAACAATCATAAAACAATGAACAAAAAGACAATACATACCTATCAATAATTACTTTAAATATAAATTCCCCAATTAAAAGACACAAGGTGACCAAATGAATAAAAAAAATTAAGACCCATCCATATGTTGCCTACAAGAGATTCACTTCAGACCTAAAGACACAGACTGACTTTAAGTGAAGGGATGGCAGAAGACATTCCATGCAAAACAAAACAAAGCTTTTTGGGTTTAGCAATATTTAGATAAAATAAAGTTTAAAGCAGACTGTAACAAGGGAAAAAAGGTCAATATGTAACAACAAAGGGATCAATTCACCAGAGGATATTAAAAAAATTATAAATATCTATGCATCCAACATAGGAGCACCTAAATATGTAAAACAAATACTAACAGATATATAGGGGAAAATTGGCAGTAATATAATAAGAGTAGGGGATTCCAACGCCCCACTTAACATCAATGGATATAATTCAGACAGAAAATTAATAAGGAAACAGTTGTCCAATCAGAAAGTCAATAAGGAAACAGTGGCTTTGAATAATGCATTAGACCAGATGGACTTAACAGATATATACAGAAAATTCCATCCAAAAATAGCAGAATACTCATTCTTTTCAAATGCATGTGGAACATTGTACAGGTTAGATAGATCACATGTCAGGCCACAAAACGAGTCTCAATAAACTTTAAAAGACTGAAATCATGCCAAGCATCTTTTCTAATCACAATGGAATAAAACTAGATATTAATTGTAAGAAAGAACTAATAGAAATATAAACACACAGAGGCCAAATATGTTATAAAACAAACCAATGGGTCAATAAAAAAATCAAAGAGAAATTTTAAAAATACCTTGAGACAAATGAAAATGGAAACACAACATTCCAAAATCTTTGGGGCACAGAGCAAGCAGTTCTAAGAGGGAAGTTTACAGTGATACAGGCCTAACTCATGAAACAAGAAAAATCTCAATCTAACCTTACACCTAAAGGAAATAGAAAAAGAAGAGCAAACAAAGCCCAAATTTAGTAGAAAGGAGGAAATAATATATACAAGAGCAGAAACAAATAGAATAGAAACTATGGGTGCCTGGGTGGCTCAACCGTTAAGTTGATTAACAACTGATGTTAACAGATTAACAACTGACTCTTGATTTCGGCTCAGGTCATGGTCTTGGGGTTGAGATCCACATCCACAATGGATGTGGAGCCTGCTTGGGATTCTCTCTCTCTCTTGCCCTTTGTCCCTCCCCTCCCAAAAAAGAAACTGAAAAAAAAAAAAAGAAAAAAGAAAGAAAAGAAAAGATCGATGAAACTAGGAGCTGGTTTTTTGAAAATATAAATAAAGTCAATAAAATTTTACTTCGACTCATCAAGAACAAAGAAAGGACCCAAATAAATAAAATCAGGAATGAAAGAGGGGAAGTTACAAAAAACACCACAGTAATACAAAGGATTAGAAGAGAACAGTATGAAAATTATACGCCAATAAATTGGAGTTCTTGGGAAAAAATCTATAAATTCCAAGAAATATGCATTCTTCCAAAACTGAATCAAGAAAAAATGGAAAATCAGAACAAACTGACTACTAACAACAAAAGTGAATCAGTGATCAAAAAAACTCCTGACAAACAAAAGTCCAGGATCAGATGGTTTCACAGGTAAATTCTATCAAACATTTAAAGAAGAGTTAACACCTATCCTTCTCAAAATATTTCAAAAAAGAAAGAGGAAGGAATACTTCCAAATTCATTTTATGAGGTCAGCATTACTTTGATACCAAAAGCAGACAAAGACACTACAAAAAAGATTACAGACCAATATCCCTGATGAGCATAGATACAAAAAATCTTCAACAAAATGTTAGCAAACTGAATTCAAAAATACATGAAGGGGCGCCTGGGTGGCTCAGTGGGCTAAGTCTCTGCCTTCAGCTCAGGTCATGATCCCAGGGTCCTGGGATCGAGCCCCACATCGGGCTCTCTGCTCAGCAGGGAGCCTGTTTCCTCCTCTCTCTCTGCCTGCCTCTCCGCCTACTTGTGATCTCTGTCTGTCAAATAAATAAAATAAAATAAAATAAAATAAAATAAAATAAAATAAAATAAAAATACATGAAAAGAATCATCCACCATGATCAAGGGGGATTTATTCCAAAAGTGGAAATATGGTTCAATATACACAAATCAATCAAGGTGATATATCACATTAGTAAAATAGTAAAATAAAAGATAAAATCATGTGATTATCTCAATAGGTGCAGAAAAAGCATTTGAAAACATTCAACATCCATCTATGATTAAAAACAACAAAGTAGGTATAAAAGAAACATACCTCAACATACAAAGGCCACAGCTAACATCATACTCAATGTTGAAAAACTTTGTTTTTCCTCTAAGATGAGGAAAAAGATAAGGATGTCCACTTTCACCACTTTTATTCAACATAGTACTGGAAGTCCCAGCCACAGAAATCAGATAAGAAAAGACCAAAAGTCATCCAAAGTGGTAAGGAAGAAGTAAAACTGTCACTATTTGCAGATGACATGATAGTATATATAAAAAACTTTAAAGACTCTACCATAAAAAATTATGACTAAAAAATGAATTCAGTAAAGTATCAGGATACAAAATCAATATATAGAAATCTTTTGCATTTTGATACACTAACAACAAAATAGCAGAAAAGGAAATTAAGAAAACAATCTTATTTACAATTGCATCAAAAAGAATAAAATATCTAGGAATAAATGTAAACAAGGCAATGAAAGACTTATACTCTGAAAACTGTAAGACAATGATGAAAGAAAGTGAAGGCAACACAAGTAAATGGCTAGATATACCATGCTCATGGACTGGAAGAATTAATATTGCTTAAATGTCTATATTGCCCAAAGTAATCTATAGATTCAATGCAATCCCTATCAAAATACCAATATTTTTCATAGCACTAAAGCAAAAAAATCCTAAAATTTGTATGGGACCACAAAAGACCCCAAATGGCCAAAACAATCTTGAGAAAGAAAAACGAGGCTAGAGGTATCACAATCCCAGATTTCCAATTATACTACAAAGCTATAGTAATCAAAACATTATGATACTGGCCCAAAAATAGACACTAATGAGATCCCAGATATAAGGCCTTCTATGATCAATTAATCTATGACAAAGAAGGCAAAAATATGCAATGAGAGAGCCTATTCAATAAATAGTTCTGAGAAGACTATACAGCTACATGTAAAAGAATGAAATTGGCCACTTTCTCACACAAAAATAAACTCAAAAGATAAAAGCAAAAGCAAAAACAACCAAATGGGACTACATTAAGCTAAAAATCTTTTTGCACAGTGATAGAAACCATCAACAGAACAAAAAGGCAACCTACAGAATGAGAGAAGGTATTTGCCAATGATGAATAAAATAATGGGTTAATAACCAAAATGTATAAAGAACTCAGACAACCCAACACCAAAAAAGCAAATAATCTGATTTGAAGAATGGGCAGGGGACACGAATAGATATTTATCCAAAGAAGACATATAGATGGTCAAAAGAAAAATGAAAAAATGCTCAACATCACCAGTCACCAGGGAAATCCAATTAAAACCATAATGAGATACTACCTCATACCAGTAAGAAAGGCTAGTATCAAAAAGACAAGAAATAATAAATGTTGACAAGGATGTGGAAAAGGAACCCCTGTACACTGTTGGTGGGAATGTAAATTGGTGCAGCCACTATGGAAAACAATATGGAGTTTCCTCAAAAAATTAAAAATTGAAGTATATTATCCAATAATCCCACTACTGAATATTTACCCAAAGAAAATAAAAATACTAATTTGAGAAGATATGTGCACCTCTATGTTTACTGCAGCATTATTTACAGAAGCAAGCTATGTGTCTATTGATAGGTGAATGCATAAGGAAGATGTAGTATATATACAAAATGGAATATTACTCAGTGATAAAAAAAGAAAAATCTTGCTATTCATTACATGGAAACCTAGAGGTTATTATGCTAAGTGAAATAAGTCAGACAAAGAAAGACAAATACTGTATAATTTCACCTATATGTGGAATCTAAAAAACAAAACAAACAAACAAAAACAGAAACAGACTCATAAATACAGAGAACAAACTGGTGGTTGCCAGAGGGGAGGGAGTAGGGGGATGGGTGTAATAGGTGAAGGAGAGTAAGTGGTGCAAACTTCCAGTTATAAAATAAATAAGTCACAGGATGTAAAGTACAGCATAAGGAATATAACCAATAATATTATAATAATTTTGTACAGTAACAGATGGTAACTACACTTACTGTGATGACCATTCCATAATGTACAGAATTGTCAAATCACGTTATATACCTAATACTAATATAACATTGTATATCAACTACATGTCAATAAAAAATATGTCAGACCTCACACAAGAAGAAACAGACAATCTGAATAAGCTTATGTCTATTGAAGAAATTGAATCAATAATTAATAACCTGCCAAAACAGAAACCGCCAGGTCCAGATGAGTTCACTGGTAATTCTACCAAACATTTAAGGAAGAAATTAAACTAATTTTCTACAGTCTTTTCCAGAAGATAGCTGCAAAAGGAATATGTCCTAAGTCAATCTGAGACCAGTATTACCCCAATAGCAGAACCAGACAAAGACATTAGAAGAAAAGGAAACTATAGACCAATACCTCTCAAAACGTAGATGCAAAATCCTCAACAAAATATTAGCAAATCAAATTCAACAATATATAAAAATTATTATACACCACAACCAAGTGGGATTTATCCCAGGTGTGCAAGGCTGGTTCAATATTCAAAAATCATTTAACATAACCCATCACATTTACAGGCTAAAGAAGAAAAATCACATGATTATGCCAATAGATGCAAAAAAAAAAAAAGCACCTGATAATGTCAAATACCCATCCATAACCAAAACTCTCAGCAAACTAGGAATAGAGGGGAAATTCCTCAACTTGATAAAGAACATCTACAAAGAACCTACAACTATCATCATAATTAATGGTGAGAAATTCAAAGTTGTCTCACTGAGATCAGGGTCAGGGAAAGGATGTCCCCTTTTCATCCATCCCTTTTCAACATCATGTTGAAAGTCCTGACTAATAAGACAAGAAAAGGAAATAAGACATGTACAGATTAGGAAGGAGTAAATAAAACTGTCTTTGTTTGCAAATGACATGATTACCTAAGTAGAAAATCCAAAAAAATACACCAAAAAAAAAATCTTCCTAGAACTAATAAGCAATTACAACAAGACTGCTAGATATAAGGTTAACAACAAAAGTCAACCACCTTCTTATATACCAGTAATGAACAAGTGGAATTTGGAAATAAAACACAATTCCATTCATATTAGCATCCAAGAAAAGTAAATACTTGGGTATAAATCTAACAGAATGTGTACAGAATCTATATGAGGAAAATTACAAGACTCTGAGTAAAGAAATCAAAGAGTAACTAAATAAATGGAGAGATGTTCCATCTTATAAATAGAAAGACCCAACATGTCAAGACATCAGGTCTTTCCAACTTGATCTATAGACTGAATACAATCCCAATAAAAATCCCAGCAAGTTATTTTGTGGATACTGACAAACTTATTCTAAAGTTTATACGGATAGTCAAAAGGATTGAAATACCAACATAATATCAAAGGAGAAGAAAAAGTTGTAGGATTGTCACTACCCAAGTTCAAGACTTACTATAAGTCTACAATAATCAAGAGAGTGTGTATGCGTGAAAGAAAAGATAAATAGATTATCATGAAACAGAATAGAGAGCCCAGAAATAAACTCATGTAAATATAGCCAACTGACCTTTGACAAAGGAGCAAAGGCAACACAATGAAGAAAAGATCATCTTTTAAAGAAATAGTGCTAGAACAACTGAACACTCACATAAAAAAAAAAAATCTAGACACTGACTTTACACTCTTCACAAAAATATTAACTCAAAATGGATCACAGACCTAAATGTAAAATGCAAAACCAAAAACTCTTAGAACATAACGGACAAGGAAATCTAGGCAGCCTTGGGTATGGCAATGACTTTTTAGATACAACACCAAAGACACAATCCATAAAGGAAATCATTGATAATGTGGACTTAATTAAAATTTAAAAATTATCTGAGAAAGAAATTGTCAAGAGAATAAGAAGACAAGTCACAGACCGGGAGAAAAATTTACAAAATCAGTATCTAATAAGGAATGTTATCTAAAATTTACAAAGAACTCTTAAAACTCAACAATAAGAAAGAAAATAATCTAATTTTAAAATGAGTAAAAGACCTGAACAAACCCCTCACCAAAGAAGACATAGAGATAGTGAATAAGCATACGAAATGATGCCCCACATCATAAGTCATTAGGGAGCTGCAAATTAAAATGATGAGATACTACTTCATACTAATTAGCTCAGCAAAAAATCCAAAACCCTGACAAGACCAAATGTTGATGAGGATGTAGAGCAACAGGAATGCTCCATATTAGTAGTAGGAATGTGAAATTGTACAACCACTTTGGAAGACAGTTTGGTAGTTTCTTATAAAACCAAATATATTCATACCATCAGATCCAGCAATTGCATTCCTTGGTATTTACCCAAATAAGTAGAAAACTTTGTCCCCACAAAAACCTTCATGTGCAGGTCTGTAAGAGCTTCATTAATGACCAACAAAATTTGGGAGCAACCAACATTTACTAGGTAAACGGATAAAATGGGGTACATCCACTCAGTAGAATACTGTTCGGAACTAAAAAAAAATGAGCTACCAAGCCATGAAAAGACATGGAGAAACCTTAAATGCATATTACTGAGTGAATGAAGCCAATCCAAAAAGGTGCATACTCTATTATTCCAACGATATGACATTCTGGGAAAGGCAAAACTATAAACACAGTAGTAAAAAGATCAGTGGTTGTTAAGCATTAGGGGAGAGGAAAGGATGACTAGGTGGAGCACAAAGAATTTTTAGGGCAGTAAAACTCTTCTATATGATATTGCAATATTAGAAGCATGTCATTTTGCATTTGCTATAAGCTATAGAACGGACAACACCAAGTGTGAACTCTAATGTAAACTATGGACTTCCAGTGATAGCACAATATGCGGCTTCATTGATTGTAACAAATATACCACTCTGATGTAGGATGTTGACAATGGGTCAGGCTGTGCATGTATACACGGGAATTCTTTGTCTTTCTGCCTGATTTTGCTGTGAACTTAAATGTTCTAAAAATAGAATTTATTTTGAAAATGAAATGAGATAATACACGGAGGTTCCACATATAAGGGGCTTGGAAGTCACCACTCCATCCTAACAATAGGTGAAAACCTGAGCAGATTGAAAATTCAGTAACTCTTCTTGGATCTGTAAGAGAGGAGACATTACAGGGCAAATAGCTGCCCCCACAACTGGAGAGACAGATAGGCAAATATGGAGCATCCCATTAATATGGGAAGCTTTCTAGTACCCTTATTTCTGTGGTCTCTGTTCTCTTCTATTTCCTTTTATGTGTTAGTCTATAAGGTTTTAAAAAACGTTAAGACATTTTGAAGATCTTGATTTGATTGTCCATGTATCCTTTCATTCATTCATCATTCATTCATTCAGCAAACATTACTTAAGGGCCTATAATGTGTCGAAAGTGTGCTATTTCTTATGGGAATATAAAGGTGTATAGACGTAGACACTTCATTCAGTCAAACATTCAATGGTTTTTGAACATCTACTATGTGCCATGCACTGTGCTAAGTGTTAAGGATTCAGCAATAAAGGGAGCATCCCATTTCAAAAACGGTGTGACAACCACAACAACAAACTCTTGTCCCCACTGGCTTTAACACATCTCTAGTGAGATCTTCATGGTACAACTCCTCGAACAGGTGAGGGTTTTGTTTGTTTGTTTGTTGGGTTTTTTGGTAGTCACTCTCTTAACTTCTTTTGGACTTAATGCACTCCAATCGGACTTTCAATCCAATGTATTCCAGAAGGACTTGCAACACAACTTTTCATGGAAATTGCTCTTCTCAAGTTAATTATTAAGTCTGTGTTGCCAAAATCAAAGGTCAATTCTTTTTGTCATTGCATCTGGTGCCCCAGCACTATTCAACATGGTTGGCCTCACTTCCCTTCTTGAAATACTTTCTTCACTTGACTTTCATAGTGGCACACTCTTCCAGTTTCCCTCCTGTCCCACAATGCTCCTGCTCAGGCTCTTCAGCTGGACCCTTTTCCTCTGTTCAGCCTCTAAACGTTGTTATCTGTCCCAGGATTCAGTCCTGAGGCCTTTCCTTCTATCCCTGAATATTCCTGCCCTATATTTCATGTAATCCTGTGACTTTAAAAAATTATTGTATACGTCCATTTCCCAAACTTCTCTAGATGGCATAAGAGGCATAACTGTCCCAAAGTGATCCAAGAGTTTAACAAGGTACCAAGAAGTGGGATCCACTCTCCCCAGCATGAAGGACCAGATCCTGAATGGCTCTCTGTGGAACCAGGGGCTTTCTATCCCAAGGAGAGGGAAACATTTCCCATGAGCTCCACTGACTCCAGGTGTTGGGCAATTGATTTTTCTTACAACTTTTATAAGCAGCTGGCTTTCCAAACCCAGACTGTCTGGCACCAACATCACATCCGTTGCTCCTTCGATAAATCTGCTTTCTGTGTTTATATGATACAAACATGATATAGTGTTATACTGTATACAGTATAATCCATGTAAATATAGCCAACTGATTTTTATTGTCAAGAGAATAAGAAGACAAGTCACAGACTGGGAGAAAAATTTACAAAATCGGTATCCAATAAGGAATGATATCCAAAATTTACAAAGAACTCTTAAAATTCAACAATAAGAAAGTGAATAACCTAATTTTAAAATGAGTAAAAGACCTGAACAGACTCCTCACCAAATAAGACATAGAGATAGTCTTTTTATAATATAATAGTCTCCTTTATAATAAAGGAGGCTAATGTCCCTACACTGGAATGTGGACCCACACTGGGCACCACTTAGGCATCAGTATAGAATGAAAGGATGGGGAAATCATGCCTTCTGTTTCTTTGCCAAGACTTGGCCTTTGTGAGTTTTCCTAATACAGCATATTGGTTAACCCATGCTATGACATTTTGGGGAGTTCTTTTCAAACTCTGATGTCGAATGATAGAGATGCAGATAGGCCACATCTTACATGACATGCCCTGATCTTCCTTGAGCACCTGTCTCAGCACTATTTGGTTAAAAAAAAATCCTCTTCTTCCATTGAATTTACTTGGCATCTTTGTCAAAATCAAGTGGCCATATCCCAACCAAAGAGGCTGTCACATCTCAATCAATGAAAAGTTACTATTCTTCAAAATGGCATTTCACCCCAATGGACTTTCTGTTAAAAGCGTCCTAGCTTCCCCTTATCCTCTATAAAAAAAGCATTCCTGGGCGCCTGGGTGGCTCAGTGGGTTAAAGCCTCTGCCTTTGGCTCAGGTCATGATCCCAGGGTCCTGGGATCGAGCCCCACATCGGGCTCTCTGCTCGGCAGGGAGCCTGCTTCCTCCTCTCTCTGCCTGCCTCTCTGCCTACTTGTGATCTCTGTCTGTCAAATAAATAAATAAAATCTTTAAAAAAAAAAAGCATTCCTATTCTTTGTTCAGTGCACTAGTCTATGGTTCTGTCCTAGCTTGCTTATCTGGGATTGCAATTCTCTGCTTTTCCTGAATAAACCCATTTTTGCTGGTAAAATAACTGGCAGTTTTATTTTGTAGGTTAACTTATCTATTAAAGAACTTGTATCCAGAATATGAAGTACTCCTACAACCCACCAATAAGAACATAAATAACCCAATTTAAAATGGGCAAAATATTTCAATAGATATCTCACCTAAAAGGTACAGGTATATCCAATAAACACATGAAAAGCATCACTAATCATTAAGGAAATGCAAATCAAAAGCATGATGAGACACCACTTCTCACCCACTAGGACAGCTATAATTTTTAAATAGGTGTATAATGATTGGAGATGTCAAGAAAAAATATGGAAAAAATTGAAACATTCACTCAATACTGGTGGGAAGTGTCGCCATTTTGAAAAAAAGTTTAGCACCTTCTTAAGTTAAAGATAAATTTACCGTATGTCTCAGTGATTTCAATCCTACCTATCTACTTGGGAGAAATGAAAACATAGGTCTACACAAACACTTTATGTGGGAATTCACAGCAGCTTTATCTGTAATAGTCCAAAAACTGGGAAAATCCCAATTATCCACCAACTGGTGAACCAATAAACCAAATATGGTGTATCCATACAATGGAAGAGTATTCAGCCCCTAAATGGAATGAAAAACGGACACACGCTATAACAGAGATGAATCTCGGAAGTAGAGTATGCTAAGCAAAATGAACCAGGTACAAAAGACCAAATATTGTTTGACTCCAATCATATAATGTCCTGAAAAGGCAAGTTCGCAGAGTCAGAAAGGCAGTTGGAAGTTGCCTAGAGCTGAGGAGTGGAAATGAGGAGTGGCTGCTAATGAGCACAAGAGATCTGGGGATGACAGAAATGTTCCAAAACAAGATTGTGGTGATGGTTACACAAGCCCATAATTTTATTTAAAATGGTTGAATTACACACTTAAAACAAGTGGATTTTATGGCATGCGAATTATATCTCAATAAATTTATTTGGAAATAAAAGAAATGTGATTTTTGTGGCCCCCATCTGCCTTGCCTTTCATTTATTTCTCATTTTCTATAGAATTTATAGTTATTGGTTCTACTCAGAGACTCTAAACCCTTATTCTATGGGCTCTTAGGCTGAAAGTAATTCCCACTGGCTGAATTCTATCAGCCTCCAACACTCCCGATAGCTAGGGTAGTGAGTACCCTAGTGCTAAACAGGATAGGGGACGTGTGTGGTTCACTGACAGCATGACTCTAGCAGGCAAAGCTGTATGACACACATTGGTGGCCCCAGGTAGGGCTCCACAGGTCTCAGCAAGACCGAGGGCCTTTAGCTAGTGCTGACAGCTTCAGAGAACACACTCCTATAACTCAGGGACTAGAGCCAAAGTTTCCTAGGCAAGTGTGTTGGCAGCACGAGGAGTCAAGTTTCAAGTGGGAAGAGGAGAATGTCCACAATACAAGGAAAGGAGAAAGAGAGGCCCAGAGGAGGGTGTCAAACCCAATCTTTGTAGGGCATTACTCCCAACAATTGAAGAAAACATTTTTCTTGAGTACATGTCGTGTTTTTGCCAGGACCATAGGCTAGACTTCAAAACAGGTCTCCATAATTATCTAAGAGTCAAAAGCATACAGAGTGTATGTTCTGACCCCGAGTATTAAATTAGAAATCAATAACAACAGGACATTTTAAAAATCCCCAATTTTAGAAATTAAACAACATACTTTGGGATAACTCATGTATTAAAAAGGAAATCACAGGTAAATTAGAAAACATTTGGGACGCCTGGGTGGCTCAGTTGGTTGGGCGGCTGCCTTCAGCTCGGGTCATGGTCCCAGCGTGCTGGGATCGAGTCCCACATCAGGCTCCTTGCTCGGCGGGGAGCCTGCTTCTCCTTCTGCCTCTGCCTGCCACTCTGTCTGCTTGTGCTCGCTCTCCCATGCTCTCTCTCTGACAAATAAATAAAATCTTTAAAAAAAAAAAAAAGAAAACATTTTTACCTGAATGATGATAAAATCCAATACATCAAAATTGTCTGATGTGGCTAACCCAGAGCTGAGAGAGACATTTATAGCTTTACATGTCAATAGTCACAAAAGCAAAGGAATAAAATCAATAATCTAAGCTTTAACCCTAAGAACCTTGAACAGCAAGACTAAATTGAAGCCAAAGGAAATAAAAGGAAGCAGATAAGTAAAAGAAGCTGATGAAAGAGAAAGGGGACAAACAATAGAAAAACACAACTTAACTTTTCTGTAATCCACACAGAAAATTTAATTTCATATGTGTTCTATATTTAAATGTATATCTGGAACCATAAAGATTTTAGGAGAAAAAAATCAAAGAGCATCTATTGGGACTAAAAATAAGAAAGTCATTGTTTCTGGTGTATATTGGTGGGGGGAGGTGGGAAATGCCTGGAAAAGGGCAGGAAAGAGCTTTTTCAGGTGAAGGAAATGTTCCATATGTTGTCCTAGGTGGTAGTTACAATGATTATGTAATTGTCAAGGGTCATTGAACTAACACTTAAAAAGATTTAGATGTCTTCATGCATGTAAATCACACCTCAATTTTTTTAAAGTAGAAAAAAGAGATTATGGGGTTGGTATTTGGACAGCTCTGGGGCTCCCAAAGCATTCACAGCATCCTCTGAGACTCTGCTGAGAGTGGTTTTGTAACCAAGACGTCCATAAGATCCACTGTGGCCACAATTCCTTTTCCAAGCCATAGAGCTAAACAGTTATCACTAGAGAGCTTCCCTTCAGTGGTAATCTTCCTCCCCAACTCCGGACGTCTCCAAGGGGAAATGAAAACTGAGGTTCTGGATATATGGTATTGGAAGGAAAGTCACTGCCCATAGAACTTCAAGGGTGACTAAAACTGCCATCAATGCAAATGTCTACGCTTTGCAAGACAGTGATATTTCCCATGGCACTCTGAGAGAGGAGCTAACGGACTACACAGTGGATTTTCTCCCCAAATGCATTTACTTCACAAGGCAAACATTCCCATTGTGCTGGCAGATTTCATCTCTTCATTTAAATCCGGAGGTCTTGGCCTCCCAGACAGCTGGCACTGACTGCCGGATGTCTTGTTGCAGGGAGAACCAAACCTTTATCACACTGTGGCCCTGAAACTTGTTTCCTGTGCCTCAGAGGAATGAGAGATATATTAAAGGTCACTACTCTTGAGGGGAGGAGGGAACCTGGAAAAGGCGTGAGCAATGAGTATGTGGTAAGAGTTCAAGGTGAAGAGGCTGAGCCAGAAACAAGAGTGGATAAAACTCCAGGCCTGCCTTTGGGAAATAAGGAGACCAGAACCCAGGCTCTTCCAAGTGGCTTCCAACAGTCTAGCAGGTTAGCACTTTTTCATTTTCTTTCAACTATTCCTGGGCATGGGAGTTTTGCAAAAATGGAGTGGAGGGAACAAAAATAAGCCTATAACCACTTGACTTCTCTTTCTGGCCATCCCAGGGTCACCCTGTAATCTAATCTACTCGCCAGTTTTTCCGTTCCTGGAGAGTGCTTCTTGGCAACCCTATTTGACCATGGCTGGGTGGAGCTGTCTTGTGACAGGTGCAGGAGGGTTTCTGGGTCAGAGGATCGTTCGCCTGTTGGCGGAGGAGAAGGAGCTGCAGGAGATCCGGGCACTGGATAAAGTCTTCAGACCAGAACAGCGGGAGGAATTTTCTAGTAAGTGAACTTGAGTTCATGGGTGGGTTGCTCCATCTTAACCTCTACACAGGTATGGGGAGAGGGTTCTTGTCTAGCTGATCAAGGAAAGTTGTAGCCAAATCAAGGATGATCCCCTGTCCAAAGTCATCAGAAAGGAAATCACAGGTGGTGTAACATAAGACAGACAGGGCTGTCAGGAGACAGGGTCTGACCCTGATCCAGAACTCGAAAGCTGGATGACTGCAGGCCCGCCACTCTGGCCTCTAGGTCTCTTTTCTTCTCATTTATAAAATCACTTATCTCTCCCTTGTCGACAACCCTAATGTTCTGAAGATTGTGGACTTGGCAATGGCTGTGCAATGCCTCCAAAGGGCAGGCAAGCGCCATTACCTGGAGACCCTACAAGTAGGTCCCTGCCCCTCTTAATTGCCCTGGTCTTTCTGTGGCTTCATTTAGCATCTCCAGTGAAGGTGAAGCTGAGTGCGTGTGTGTGTGTGTGTGTGTGTGTGTGTGACAGGGTGGGAGGGAGGAAGGTGGAGAGGACACACAGCGAACAGCATGGGAGAGAGCCAAACTGTGAGGCTCCAGAGCATGGGTTCCTCATGGGTATTCCCTATACATCTCTTTTTCCCATTTGTCCCTGCTTATCACCACAAGAAAAGTGACAGCAGAATCTGTTCACCGCTCTGGTGCTTTCCCCAGACTGCCGCCCCAGGTGCAAATGCAAACCGAGACTTCTAAAAACCTGTTTCACCCCCCAAATCCTCAAAACAGCCCTTTGAGGGAGGTAGGAAGGGGCTCTCACCCAACAGGATGTTGAGGAAATCAAGGTACACGAAGGTAAAGCAACTTGCCAAGGCACTCTGATTAATGGACTGCGGGGCTCAGAGTAGAGCCTCATCATGGACGTCCCGGTCATATGGCTCTAAGGTGCCTCTTGGCAAAGGGAGTCTTCAGTCTCTCCCATTTCCCCACTGTGTGTCCCCCAAAGCAATCCCTCCCCTTCCCAGCCCCTGTGGACTGAGTGTCAACATGCAGGCCCAGGGTGCCCGGAAGACCCTACCTCCCCACACGGAACCTCCCACACCCCCAGCCGCACTCCAGGACTGCGCCCATCACTCTTCTCTTCCTCATTCCTGTGCTCTGAACATCTCGCACATCCTATTTCTTCTACCCTTTGTTCAACGGGGCCTCTGATGAACACACATGAACATACACCATCAGCAACAATTGTTTGCAATCTTTTCGTCTCAGTAATACTCACAGTCTGGCAGCCGATGCGGGGAAAGGTAAGGTTCAACCCAGAAGACCGTTCCCCGGTGTGACCAGTCAGGCTGCGTCCGGGGCGGGCAGGGGCTCTGTACAGATCCCAGCGGAGAATCCTCACAGTGGTCTGTCTACACCGGGCACTGCGCTCCGTGTTCTACGCCTGTCGATTCATTTGCTCCTCGTACCATCCCTGGAGGATAGGTAATGTTATCCTCCTCTTTTTAAAGACGAGAAAGCAGGCACAGAAGGGAGTCTTCGTCTGCTAAGGCTGCTACAAAAAGATACCCCAGGCTGGGTGGCTTAAACCCATTAGGTATTTTATTTCTCACAGCTCTGGGGGCAGAAGTCCAAGAGCAAAGCAGAGTTGTGTTCTGGTGAGACCTCCCTTCGGGGTTCAGAGCCCGTGTCTTCTTGCTGTAGAGGGCTCTCTCTGGGATCTCTTTTCTATGACCCCCTCATGAGGTCAAACCCTCGAGACCCGATCACCTTCCAAAGGCCCCATGGCCTGACAGCATCACACCGGCATTAGGAATTTGGCGGGACACAAACTCTCAGACCATAGCAAAGGCTAACTTGTTCAAGGTCCCCCAGCTGCAAAATGGCACCGCCGGAACTGAACCCAGAAGCTCTAAGTGCAGCGGCTGTGCTCTTAGCCACTAATTCGTCGAGTAGCTTCTCTTAGGGCCTCCCTACAAGGCAGTCCACACCGTGTAAGCAAGGGAGCGTTCAGGCTGCGCAGAATACAGGAGTCCGCAGAGCCTTGGGGAGGGCAGGAGCTGCGCCTCCACCACCGACACGTCGGCAGCGCCCTCTTCTGGTCTCTCTGCACCCCTGCAAACTAATAGGTTAATCTGAGCCAGCCTGCGGAAGTCAGCGGACAGAAGATGGGACGAAGGGAAGGAGGGAGCGGGCCAGGGCGCGGGGAGGCAGAGATGGGGACGCAATCAGAGAAAATCCTACTGATTCCCAGCAGCTTTCCCCCTGCCTTTCTCCCCCTTCGGGGCCTTCTTGGAGCTGCCCAAGGCAACAACGGGAACTTGCCCAGGGCAGAGCAGACTTGGCAGAAGCGAAGGGAGAAGCAGATGGTTCTTCCAAGCTGTAACCCAGGAAGGAAATTTCCCTGCCCTGAATTTTTCACTCTGAGTTTCTCTCTCACTGTTCTCGGGCCTCCATTGCCTATTTCAGTTAAACTGTCTTATCCTTTAAATACATACATACATACATAAAATACATAGACTTAGCCTTAATCTGCCTCAGGGAAAGAAAAAGGCCGAGTCCTGCCCTTGGATGACAGGGGAAAGAGAACCAGGCTTGAAGGGGGGGCGGGGGAGCAGGCCTGAGTCTTCCCGGGAACTGTGACTTAGACCTGCCCCTTAACCTGTCTCCGCCTCAGTTTCCTTGCCTGTATAGTGGAAATCGGAATACCTATGTCATGAGATAGCTGTGAAAGAAAAATCAGGACACTGTGGTGGTGTGGGCAAAGCAGAAAGCACAAAATAAGTGGAGGGTATTTATCCAAACTATCCGTGGCACCATGTTTTCACCATGGCACACGGCCAGTGTGAAGTGAGGACGTTACCCGAAGTGCCCCTTCCTGTGGATTTCCAAGGAGCTGATGTCCCTGAGGTTGAATCCACTGCCCTTGACTCAATGGCCAGAATGTTAGTCCCTTCGTGGCTGACTTATTTTCGGCACTGATATCTGCTTTAGATGATATCTAATCGGGGTTTTTTGTTTTTTGGTTTTTGTTTCAGTTAAACCTCTCATTTGGGCCCATCCTACATTCCCTGTTACTGGCTCCATTATCCTTCTGGTCACCTAAGCAGGAAAATACTTGGGTTGACATGGATTCTACCTCTTCCTCTCGGCCTCCCTCCAGTAAAAACCAAGAGCCAGCTGGATAGGTTCTGAGAAGTCAAGCCTGTGTATCTCTCCCCTTCCCTGCTGCTGCTGGGGGAGCCCTGGCTCTGTCCTCCTCGATTTCTCGCTCAATTAATGTCTCCATGGCTTTGCTCTCTCTTAGATGCCCCACACTGACCCATTTCACTTACTGCAGCCCAGGTTGGCTGCACCGACCCCACAACTGTGTTTATGTTTCTCTTCTTGTTCCAAATCCATGTGTGAGTCCTCATTTCCTACAGAATTAAATTCAAATTCTTTCCTCCTATATCCACCCTCCATAATCACCCTAACTCTCCTTTATGAATTTTATGAACTTCCTATGAATCTCTTAAAGAATTTTCATCCCAGCCATACTTGACTTCTCACTGCACCAATTCCTTCCTTCTTTCCTTCCTTCCTTTAGAATAAAATGGGTTGGAAACGGATGTTCACTCTTTCCCAATAAATGCTACAGATTCTGCCTTATGTGCCTCTGTTTAACTTGTTCCTTCCATGGATTTGTCCCCTATTCCCACCCTTTCCCCCATGTACCTGTCCTTGAAGACCTGGGAAAATGCCACCTTTATCAGGAAACTTCCAGATCCAGAAAACCTTCCAGTGACCTGACTTGTGTTCACACAGAGCTCCAGAGCAAGACCAATTTGATGATGGTGGAAGGAGACATTCTGGATGAGCATTGCCTGAAGAGAGCTTGCCAAGGCATCTCGGTTGTCATTCACACTGCCTCTGTCATTGACGTCATGAACGTCCTTCACCGAGAGACCATCATGAATGTCAATCTGAAGGGTATGGTATCCCAGGGAGGCTATGGAGTGAGGTGGGTGAATGAGGCTCAGAAAACAGAACAGGAAGGGAGGAGAGGCTCCCATCCCCAAACACCTGCTGAGTCTGCTCCAGTTGCTTTTTCTTATCACTCCTGAGAGATTCAAGGCTGCTATGCTCAGTTTTTTAGAGGAGGAAACTGGGGCTGAGCAAAGCTAAATAACTTGTTCAAGTAGGAAAGCTGGAATTTAAGCCCACACCTATGTGTCTCCAAAGGCCGCAAAAGCTCTTTCTACTGAAGCTCCAATCAAGGGTCGACTCCAATCCAACCTTGAACTCTGGCTATCCAACTCTCTTCTGCTTCTCCTGTAAAAGGGTCCTTTCTAGCTAGGTGCCCAAAGTACACCCCCTTATATCCTCATCGGTAAATGGCTGGTGGCTCTTTCTGGTTTGCGACTTTCCAATCTACTTTAAAACAAGACACAGTTTTTTAAGGGATTAACTTAAATCCCTTACTAGTTTCACATGCAAAGTCATCCTTCTGAGCCCTGGAGGCCAGTCCCTCTAGCACCACAGCACCCCAACCCCCAGTCCCATCTGGTTTTCATGCCCTGCTCTACAAAGTTAGTCCTTAGACAGAGGCTTCTTTTCTAAAGAAACTCGTTGCTTTAGGGTCTCCAGCCTAAAGTAGTATAATCTCAAGAAAGACCCTTTCTAATTTCTACTTAGCCATACTCTCACCACTCCCACACTGCAAGGAGGGTGCTAGATTATCCGAGTTATCCTTTTTAGCCCCCTCTGCTAATTCCTGCTATCCAGGACTCCCAACAACAGGGGATTTGAAATCCCTGAGAAGTGGTAGAGGTATCAGTTAATTAAAACTAAGGTCAGTTCCAGGTTTAAAAGATACTTCAAATAATGGTCATTTCCCTCTCTGCAGGTTGATTAGCCCCACATTTTCTCAGCCTCTAGATTTGACTTTTTTTAGTGAGTCTGTCTCTCTGGAAAATCAAAGTGCACAAATAAAAGAGAGAGAGAGAAACGGAACTTTGCCGGAGTATACTTAAGGGGAAGGTGCTCTGCTTGACCTCCCTCAGCTAAAGGGATTCTGCAAGATTATCCCATTATAGGTATCAACCACCAGAGGGCACACTCCCCCTTCTGGTTCTCCAGCAAGCTCAGCCTAGAAGGCCAATGTCAGGCTCCAGAATACTAAGTAAAAGGAAGGTTTCTCCTCCCCACTTTTCAGACCTGGGTAAAAGGAGTCACAGTCAGAATTAGGAGTGGCCTTTGTATGGAACACTCAATCAGGACTAGGTAAAATTCTAGTCCATATTCTGAGTATGGCCTCCTAATTATATTTTATTTAAAATAAACTGTGTTTTAACGAGTTGGTAGGGATAAGTGAAAATTTTCTAATGTCTTCACTCAGCAAAACATAAAATGGCAACCCTCTGTCCTTTTCCAAAATTCAAAGTACACACACAGGTCCAGGAAATCCAAAAAAAACTAGAAATTCTTGCTCTCCAGAACCCAAAGTTTGGTTTCTTCTCACTTTTGCCTTTTTGCATTTTTCCTATGGCTATAGCATGTTCAGATCTTAGCTGGAGACACAGAGGAATGCACTCGTGATCTGCAGTAATCTCACCTGGGGGAGGGGGTGGACACGGTCTGCAGCCATGGTTGGCCCTTTGGGTTATTTGTTGATGCTGATGTTGTACTCCCCATGAGCAGGTACTCAGCTCCTGTTGGAAGCCTGTGCCCAGGCTAGCGTGCCGATCTTCATCTATACCAGCACCATTGAGGTGGCTGGACCCAACTCCTACAGGGAGATCATCCAGAATGGCCATGAAGAAGAGCATCTAGAATCAAGATGGTCTGCTCCATACCCCTACAGCAAAAAACTTGCAGAGAAGGCGGTGCTAGCTGCTAATGGGTGGGCCCTTAAAAATGGCGGCACCTTTCACACCTGTGCCTTAAGGCCCATGTATATCTATGGGGAAGGAAGTGTATTTCTTTATAACTATATATACAAGGCCCTGAGGAACAATGGGGTCCTGACGCATCACAGCAAGTTCTCCATCGTCAACCCTGTCTATGTTGGCAATGTGGCCTGGGCTCACATTCTGGCCTTGAGGGCCCTACGGGACCCCAAGAAAGCCCCAAGCGTCCGAGGACAGTTCTATTACATCTCCGATGACACACCTCACCAAAGCTATGATGACCTCAACTACACTTTGAGCAAGGAATGGGGGTTCTCCCTTGATTCCAGAATGAGCCTTCCCATATGTCTGAAGTACTGGCTTGCCTTCCTGCTGGAAATAGTGAGCTTTCTGCTCCAACCAATTTACAAATATCCACCCCCCTTCAACCGCCACACAGTGACATTGTTAAATAGTGTATTTACCTTCTCCTATAAGAAAGCTCAGCGGGATCTAGGGTATAAGCCGCTCTTCAGCTGGGAGGAAGCCAAGCAGAAAACCATGGAGTGGATTGGTTCCCTGGTGAAACAGCACAAAGAGACCCTAAAAACAAAGACTCACTGATCTGGGGGTAACAAGTAGATACAGAGGTTGTTGGGAGACGTCTATCGAGCTCTCCCCCTCTGGCTTCATACAGGAAGAAACAAGTCCACAGGCCCAGGTCCTACTGTCTCCCTTTTACAAGATGGCTGCCTTACTGTTTTCCTCCTACCACCGGAAACCTTCCCAGTCCCTGGCCCAACCGGAAGATTTCTGTCCTGCCCACACTGCAGAGGACAGACAGGGAGATTTGCTGTAGCTGCTCATACGAGAGCCTCCACTCCTGGCTCTGAGCTATTCGGGCCTCTTCCGTGTGGAGTGTTGCCTATTAGTTCCTTTCCTTTGTTACATGCAAAGCATTTCTTATCTTTTACAAATTCCTAGTCCCACGCACAGCTCAGTGGAAAGAGTAATAAATGTTTTAATGCCTAATCTGGAAGACGCTGTGGTTGACGTGAATACATACCTTCCTCCTTTCTCCTCCATTTCTAGGGATCATTATCTCCTATTTAGAAAAGCAGCATGGAATGGAGGTGGGCAGAAGAGTTGCGGGGGAGGGGGGGCGGGGGGGCGGGGATTAAGATCAACGAAGCATTTGCTATGTTTCAGGCAAATATCACTTCATTTAACCCTCTCTAGAAACCTCTGAGAGGTTTAGAAACCTTATTAAGTAAGGTTTCTAGTAAGGTTTAGAAAGTAGTAAGGTCTTCCAGTAAGGTCTACTGCCTTTTATGGCTAAGGAAACTTGATCATCAGATACCACTCACTAAATGCTAAGTGACCAGGACATTTAGACTGACTAGAAAGCCCCTATCTGTCCACTGAATCTTGCAACCTGAACTGCCTAAATTTATAGCACAATGAGGGTGCGGTGGAGGGCTTGGTCAGCGGTGCAACAGAGCACAGACAGGAGGAGTGTGCCCATGCTGCTCCTTGGGAGAGGCCGGTTCCTTTGGGTCACCTCCTTTTTGCTCAGCTCTGGGTAGGAGACCCAGGAGAACCCCTCAGGGGTAGCTGGGAGGCCTTCAAGCCCTTGTCAGAGGGCCTGGGCAGGGGAAGGAGAAGCAGAGATGCCACCAGCCTCTATCGCCAATGTCAATGTCCTTGAAGACCCCTAAGACATAGGACGCACTGGGGCCACCTTGGCAGTTCACAACCTGTATCTAAACTTTCAAATCACATCATGAAACCACACCATGGAAACCACACCAGGAAAGTAAAGGAAACAGGTGTGAAGGCCTCTAACACTTTGTCTCCTACCTGGTTCAAGAGGTAGAGAGGTCTACTACCCCCACTTCCCCTGCAGAATCAACTCATCCCTACTGTTTTCTCCTCTCCCCATCTCTCTCTCACACTGCCTGCTGGAATGAGGCTTTATCCCTCTACCTCCTTAGCCTCTGTCCTTTCCCTCCATCTTCCTCTTCATCACTGGCCTTTGCAACCAGCATCCCTCTCTGTTGCCCTGAGGAGGCCAACCAAGGCAGGTTTGGGGACTTGAATGATGACATGGTCCTCAATTGAGTAGAGGACCAACAGCTGAAAGAAACACAGTCAGGGCCAGCAGAGACTGCGTGGCCTGAAGCTGGTGAGGAGGCGGCTGTTGGGCTCAGAGTATGGGAGGTGGGAGCTGCCTGTCTCCAGACTGGGCTGTTGCCTGTCTCTACAAACCAGAGCCACGGAAGGGTTACACCAAGCATCCAGATGGCTTCTTTCTTACCCAGGGAATGTACAGATTATGAATTCAGTTGAGTTTGATTACCCAGAAGGAGATAGTTTATGGTTTCATTCTAAGGAGAAAGGGAAAAAATATTCTGGTGGGGACGAGGGTTTCTATCACTTTTAAAACCCCAAGGGCCAGAGGATTCACAGGGGGCATCGGGCATCGGAGCAGGGTGGCCCCATCCTGTGGGGGTAGGGGAGAATGACACATTCCCTCCTGCCTCCCTCCAGGGCACAGAACACAAGGGGCAGCACCTGTCCCCTCCTGTGCAATGCACACACCTTGACACTTGCGTGCCGGGAGCCAGGAAAGGGAAGAAGGGTGGTGAAATCTGGGACAGAAGCCCTTCAGCTGAGTTTTTAACCTGGTGAGATTCCATATCTATGAACCTGCCAGGGATTCTCCCAAGGAAGAGAAGGAGCTCTGTGGCCAGAGGGCAAGAGAGGGCATGGGGAGCAGAGACAGAGGAGAGGGGAAGGGATGAGCTGGTGGTCTAGCTGAATAAGCCTAAAAGCCTTGGAATGTTTGGGCCCATGAAATTGGCCCTTCTTGCTTACACTGGGCACAGAACTGAGGGCTCCTGACCTTTAGAGCTAATGCACAGAAGCCCTCCTCCCTCCTCTCCTCTCCTCCTTCCCTCTCTCCCCCTCCATTCTCCTCCCCTTTCTTTCCATCTCCATCTCCATCCCCTTCTCCCCCATTTCCTTTCCTGGCCCCCTCCCCCACCTGGAGCGGGGTGAATGAGTGGATGAAAATGCAGGTAAGGGCTCAGTCACCGGGTTAAGCCCTAAGGGTGAGTCCAGGGAACAGAGCTCACCTGATGTCGGATCTCAGATCTCGGATGTTGGGAGGGCAGTGAGGAAGCCCCACAGAGTAGTGGGGCCTCAGCTAGGCCTTCAGGGGGTGATGGGACTTGGGTAGAAGAGGGAGATAGTCCAGACAGGTGAGGATCCTGAGCAGTGGAGCCAAGGAGAGGGTGAAGTGTGGAGGTGGGAGGGAAGGAGGGTGAAGGGGAATGAGGAGGCTGGCCTGCCAGGTGGGAAGGGTTTAGCCCAGGGGAGACTAGGTAGTTTAGGATGTCAGAGGGGACAATGAGGCTGGCCTCAGGGCAGAGGTGGGGCAGGCAGGCAGGTGAGTAGCTGGGTGAAGGGCCCACAGGAAGGTGGCAGGGGGCCTGAAGGGGTGAGAGGGGGTGAGGCAGACCTGAAGGCCAGCCAGACAAGCTGTTGTAGAAACCCAGAGACCCTGTCTTTCACTCCACGTATAAAATTCTCAATTAATTTACTAACATGCAAAGAGCAATACTGACCTCTCATTAGTAAACAAGAAAGAGCCGAATACAGTCTGGGATGAGGGCAGGGCAGCTCTGGGGTTAGGATGGCCCCCCTCATCCCTGGCACCCCGACAGCTCCAGGCAGTCTGGCCCACCCTGAAAGGGATGATGCTATCAGGGAAGGTCATCCAAGAGATGTGACCTCCGATTGACCCTCAGGCTGGACCAGGGCTCTCAGAATCTCCGCAGCCCCTCCCCTGTCCTTGGAATGCAGGCCCTTGCTTGCCTTTCCCATTCCCAGAGGCCACTCCAAAGACGGGTCTTGAGATAATGATGTGGTGTTGAGAACACACCCGCCCAGTACCCCTGACCGAACCCAGGGAAGGCCTCTGTATAAACTTTTTAAGATCTGGCAGATGGGCACAAGGATCCATTCATCTCGGGGCCGCCCAAGATAAGTCTCGTTAGTATGGTCCATTTGCTTATTACAGCTTAGCTGCCGCCTACCAACCCGGAGCATCCTCTTAAGTCTCCCCCTGCCCTCGGATTGTAGGAACCGGTTGCCGATTACACCCTGACACCTAGGAAGCTTCCATGAGGACAGCAAGCCAAGTCTGTATCACAGGCCATGTGAATATCCGTGCTTTTCTCCTGGAGATATTTCAATGTCTTGCAATTACAAAGTGCTGGCCCAGAGCCTCCTCGGGGTGTTATTTAATATATGATATTACCTTATTACCTCATGAAAATCTGAAAGAAATCTGAATATCAAAACACAGCTAGCCCCGAGAGTTTCAGACAAAAGTTCACGGACCACAGGCAGCAGAATTACGTACCAGGTATTCCCTTCCACATTTCATAAAATGGTCCTAATTGGACATCGGAGGAAAGAGCGGCACAGAGAGGTAAGTAATTTGCTTGAGGTCATCCAGTGAGTTCATGATTCAAGTCAAGTAATCAAAGGGCTTCCAAGGGTCTACATGAAGATGTGAAACTCACATACCTGCGGGAGCCAGCCACCCAGACTGTAAGTGAGGCAGGCTACAGCCCAGAGGCCTGGCGGGGAGTGATGGGGGACTGCAGTGAGTGGGAGACCACACGCTCTGCTCCTGGGAGCTGGCGGCAGTGAGCCCCCCCTGGTTCAGGCCTGGGATGCACCCCAAGTACCCAGATCTTCGGACTCTCCGAGGAAAGCAAAACCTTCCCAAGTTTTATATGAAATCTCTCGATTTCTAAATATTGGCACCTAATTCTAAATTTCGAAAACAGTGTGAGGATCAGCTCTGGGAACGTGTGGGCAGGTGCTGCAATCATATGTGTAATATTTTATCTCTTAAAGAGTGGGCAGCCCGCCATGTTCGTTCTTGGTGGTAGGTCCTGGGTAAAGGTTACAGCATATTCTGTACTTTTCGGTATGTTTGATATCAGTTGTAAGTTTCTGAATAAATTAATTTTGGTTTAAAAAAAAAAAAAGAGTAAGAACTAATGAAACACATCTGCGGGCCAGACCCACAGCTAAGCCTTCCACGGTTCCATTCTATTCCCAGGCAGCAGGTACCGTACACAGTAAAATGTATGAAGGCCGTTAGAAAGAGGATCCCATCGGGGTAGGGGACTCAATAAAGTGCTGGCATTTGGGCTGAATACTGACAAGTGGGTAGGATTTCAACAGGCAGAAGTGGCACGGGGGATGTATCCCAGGCAAAGGCAAGGAAGTCTGCCAAGAAACAGAGGTGGGAGAAGGGAGTCCCTTTCAGGTGGTGTGGACAGACCAGAGAGCATAGGTGTCAAAGAGAATGGAAGACACACCTGCAAAGACACGATGGGAAAAGACCAGGGTCACCTGGGGTCACCGCTAGGAGATACTCTGCCTCCTTCCTTCTTTCCCCTCAGAGCACAACTCGGTTGCCCTTCTAAAGACCTTTTGACATTTAGCTACTTTACATGAAATATGCCTCAGGTTCTGTGGAAAATTATACTTGTTAAGGGCAAAGAGCACGTCTCCATGTCCCCACTAGCAACGAATCTTAACAGTCAGGCTAAAGAACCTGGAGATTATTCAAAATGCAGTCAGCAACCTGTTCAGCTGTCCCTGGAAGGTTACTTTGGCACCAGCGTGTAGAATGGATTGGAAGAGATTAAGAGGATACTTCAAGAATCTCAGCAAGAAATAAAGGCCTTGGGGCGCCTGGGTGGCTCAGTGGGTTAAAGCCTCTGCTTTCGGCTCAGGTCATGATCCCAGGGTCCTGGGATCAAGCCCCACATCGGGCTCTCTGCTCCGCGGAGAGCCTGCTTCCTCCTCTCTCTCCCTGCCTTCCTCTCTTGCCTACTTGTAATCTCTGTCTGTCAAATAAATAAATAAAATCTTTAAAAAAAAAAAAGAAAGAAAGGCCTCATTTATGTAGTGTTAGCAAAACGGGACACAGAGGGCAACTGGGGCCAGCCTGAGGCAGAACGGACACTACTACGTCAGGAAATACCTGAATAGGGTCACAGCACCCCCTATGCACCCATTCTCCCAAGCCAGAAACCTGGGGAGTCCTTCGCCCACTCTCCCTCCAGCCTATCAGTCAGTCTCACTCATTTCCCCTCCAAAGTGCCTGCTGTGGGTGTCCCCTCCCTCCCTAGGAACACGGCCTTGTTCAGGCCATCATTGTCTCTTGCCTGGCCTCCCTGCCTCAGAGGGTCACCATGAAATCCCCTCGTATCCTTGTTGCCAGAGTTGTCGACCCAATATCAAATCTGACCACGTCTGCACCCTACCGAGAAACCATCCAGGACCCTTAGGAGAGCCCTGAGTGAATTAGGATACCAGATAAGGCCCTTAGAGAGTTAGTCCCTGCCCACCTCTCTGGACTACATTGCCACCAGTTCCTGCCCTATCTCTGGATTCCTCAACTTTACGCTCTGCTCCAGGGTTTGGCACTTCCTGCAAACATTACGCTTTTACACAGGCCCGCGCTTAAGCACTGTGTCCCTCCTGCTCAGGCCTCGCCCGCCGCTCCTGTCAGCACATCCCTCCCAAGCGCTTATCCACCATCCAAAGCTTCCATCTGATCATCTGCGTGCCATGTGCATGTCTAATTGCAAAGTGATTATTCTGGCCTCCTCCGCCATGCTGTCTCGTTCTTGAGGGCAGCAATTAGCCATTTCATCTCTGTGTCCCTAGTACCTGGGCCGGTGCCTGACACAAAGCAGGCACACAGATGGACAGCGGACTGACAGGCAGACGGATGGATGGGTGGTTGGTTGGACAGACGGATGGATGGATAGATAGATGGGCAGACAAAATGCAAACAAAGGGAATTGCTGAGATGGGGAAGAAAGGGAGTCAGGGAGGCTGAAGGAATGACAAAGCAAGAAGGAATTTAAAGATAAGGTCAGGAAATCAATGAACCTGAAGGGGGGGGGCAGGAACAATCCATCTGCACTGTATGAAGAGTGAGCGATTGAAAGAAATGTGAGAGGGAAAGACATTTATGAAGGCAGAACGCAACTGGTAAGATTTTTAAGGGGATTGGAAATTAGATGTACAATCTGGAACAATGTAATGCCCAGAGAGTTTTTAGACTGCAAAAATGAGGACGTTCTAGGTTTAAAAACTGAATTCAGAGAAAATCTCATCAGAAGAAAAAGAAGAAGATGCTTCTTAAAGCATCAAGGATTCTTTTTTTCTTTTTTTTTTTAGCATCAAGGATTCTGAAGGAAGTTTGTAGGGAGTCCTCCTTTATCATGGGATCCCACACAAGGGTATTGAGTGGGGGGAATGGGAGCTGGTGTTTCCAGGCATGAAAGAGACTCATTATGATGGAGTGGAGGGGGAGGGGAGGACTAACAAAAAGTGGATTGGCCACTCTGTCCCCAAGGGCAGGTGACCCTGGGGTCAGTTGCAAACTCTGGAACAGTCACCAGTCTGTTCTAGAAACCTGAAGCTCCCCCACTAATTAAAAGTACAGTCTTTCCTCAAGAAACAAAGGAACTTGCACGAGCAAAGTCAGTCCTTCTCCCAAAATAGGGGGTGGCCACAGATAGGGCTGGCACATGGGCTCCTGGCTCTGTCATCATCTGAGCATGGTCCCTGCCCTTATTGAGTCAGGAATATCCTTTACACGCGGCAGGACCGAAACTCCCTCTTGCACCAGCTGGAATCTGTAAAGTCATGGGCTCAGTTCCCTTAAGGAAGCAGGGAGGATGTGTGGGTATGGGGCTGGTGTAGTCCTGGTAGGGCCCCACATTTGATTCTGCCCTAAGCTTTGGGAACTAAGTGGCTAGTCTTGATTATGAGCATTTCTTTCATCAGTAGGTAAAACAACTCCCTCCTAATCACAGGTAAACCAGGGAGTCTCCCTATCCCCTCCAGGACAGATCAAATTGTTTGTGGGGTTCACATTTTAGAGTTAAAATGAGCCCTAAAATAAACTCTAAATTTTTAGAGTTAAAATAAGCTGATTGATCTAGGGCCATAGGCCCATAGCCCATTTAGCTATGGGTTCCTTCCCTTCCTCCTTTCACAAACAAGGAAACTGAGGCCTGAGATGTAAACTGACTTTCCCAAGGTCCCTCATAAATCGGGAGCAGAGCTGGCCTAGGGTGCAGTCTCTTGAGAACACACTAGAATCCCCATGGTAAAGGAAAGAGGAACATTAATAGCAGGGGCACCTGGGGCCAGGCAACATAGGGTTTGAGCAGCGTAGGATATGGGGGGGGGGGGTATTATATCTTCTGACACCTCTCAACCCCCCACCTGAACACACTCCAGCCACACATACCACGCTCCCACCATGGCCTCTCCTGCCTGCAACACATGCCTGTTTCCTGGCTCCCGTCCCTCAGCCAACTTGTCCTCATGCTTCAGGCTGTGCCTCCCCTAGAGAGTCTCCAGCCTTCCAGGGAAGGGTGAAGCGTGTCTCTCCACTAGGCACTAGTCACAGTCCAGGTGGCTGCTTATGAACTCGTCTGTCTCCCTAACTAGACTGTGGACTCTGGAAGGCACCTCAAGGAGCCTGTGCTGGTGACCTGTGCACAGCTGTATTCCCACATCTGGCCCCGAGTGAGAACCCATTGAATATGTAAAGAGTGAAGGAAGGAAGATGATGTTCTTAAAGAAAGAGATTCTGGGAGTGCCTGGGTAGCTCAGTTAGTTAAGCCACTGGCTCTTGATTTTGGCTCAGGTCATGAGCTCTGGGTCCTGGGATCAAGGACCCCCCGCTTCACCATCCCCCACCCCTGCCCATGTCTGGCTCCATGCTTAGGTCAGCATGGAATCTGCTTGGGATCTCTCTCCCTCTCCCTTTGTCCCTCCCCCTGCTCATACACACACACTCTCTCTCTGTCTCTCTAAAATAAATAAAGAAATCTTTAGGGATGCCTGAGTGACTCAGTCATTTAGTGTCTGCCTTCAGCTCAGGTCATGATCCCAGGGTCCTGGGATCAAGCCCGCATTGGGCTCCCTGCTCAGTGGGAAGCCTGCTTCTCCCTCTTCCACTCCCCCTGCCTATGTTCCCTCTCTCACTGTGTTTCTCTCTGTCAAATAAATAAACAAAATCTTTAAATAAATAAATACATCTTTAAAGAAAAGCAAATAAGTGAAAGGTAAAGAAAGGGGAAGGGAAAGAGAAAGGGAAGGGGGAAGGCAAGGGGGAAAGGAAAGGGAAGGAGAAAGAGGAGGGGAAGGAGAAAGGGAAGGGGAAGGAGGAAGGGGAGGGGAAAGGGAGGGGAGAGAGGGAAGGGAAGGAAAGAAAAGAAAATAGGACAGAAAAGGAAAGGAAAAAGACTCTGGACCAGAATAAACGGGATTGGAGGGAGTAGAGTGAAGATTGTCCAAGACAAGTCTAGACACTCTATACCCACCCGTACTGGTGACCTTGTATTTGCTGCCCTGAGCTTGGCCTGAGAGTACAGTGCTCAGAATAGGCAGGAGAGGCACAGCCTCCTGGAGGCCAAGAAGGCAAAGGGCCTCTTTTTTTTTTTTTTTTTTAAAGAAAAAGAGATAGGGATAAGAGAGACTATTTGGAAAGAGGGCAGAGGGCAGGCTTAACCGGCACCCCAGCTGCCTGATCCTTCTGTGGAGCCCAGGCAGCCCGACCCAGTTTGTGGAATGCTGGTCTGGCAAGAACAGAGACAAGCAGGGGCTTCCCAGGGCAGGAACAAAAGTAGCCAGGGCCAGGGAGGGCTGGGGAAGACGAGTGCAAAAGAGAAGAGACTCTTCCGTCTCTGCAAACAAGGGTGAACACCTGGGCTCTCTTTCAATTTGGTCCTTTTCAGAGTGACTCAACTCTCTTTACTCTCTTGGGTCTGTGCCCTTAATGGCACACTGGATGGAGCCCATGGCCCCCTTCTAGGTCCAGTCCCAATGATACTGGACACACTGGTGAGTGGTCGCCCTCCCCGCCCCCCAGCACCCCCGTGCTTCTGCAGCGACTAGCCACCGGAACACCAACACCGGAACACCGTCCTCCAGCCATGCGTTCGCGCAGAGCCGAAGCTGACCGAGTGGCTCCCTAGCCCTTCCCCAGCTCTGTTGGGGTCTGGCTTCTCATCTGTACAGGGCACAACACCCCTCCTGACTGTGGACGACCAAGGGCAGACCGAGCAGGAGCCCACCAGAGCGTTCCCTCCCTCCTCGGCAGTGCGGTCACAGCTGAGCCCCAGAAACTAATGCGGGCTTAGACGAGCTTTCGTGTCATTCTTGTTTTGAGATATGGATGTCTCCCAAGTTTTGAGCTCTCCGACCACCACCAGACACTAGAGTGGGGAGGGTCCATAGAAATGGTTTCACTTGAAGAGGAAAACAGGCCCAGAGAAATCGGAGCCTTGCTCAAGAACACAGCCAGTGAATGCCGGAGCTCTGTCCTGCACTCTTCCCTCCAAAGACGGCAGGACCGAATCCTCCATCCTTCCTCTGTCCCCGGGAAAGGAGTGAAGGCTGCGGTCTCCCATCCCCTCATTCCCCACTGTCCCCTCACCCCCCTGCCTCAGGAGCTGGAAGTTGGAAAGGATGCAGTCCCACAGGCAAGCAACTGCTTTTCTTCTCCTTCTAGGCCCCCAGGAGCCAGGCTATGAGACAACGGTGTGCAACTGCCTTGTTTCCTAATATGTGCACAGCCCCTAAACCTCCCAGAAGCTTCACATTTGTGATTCTGTTCAATCTTCTCTCCACACCTCATACCGACATCTTTCCATTGGACCGACGAGGCCAAGACTGAGCCCACCTGAGGTGCCCAGCCTAGGCTGCGGCAACATTAAGCAGTGGCTCCCTCGGTCCAGCAGCTGTCTGTGAAGTCATGTCCATGACCTTACTGTGTCCATCGACGTTGACCCAGAGAGCAGTAGAGCCGCTTCAGTGGAAACCTGGAGGTGGTCCTTATGCATCGAAGTCCTGGCTTTACTCAGTCACCTTCGAACACTAGGCCTGACGAAGCGTCTGGCCGGATCCCTAAGCAGCCCCTGTCTTCATCAACTCCTCCAAGATCACACTGCCTCTTTCTCCCACCCTCCAAAGCCAGACAGAACGGACACTGCCTGATTCGCTGCAGCAGTGAGCCTGGCACACGTCCTCCGCAGTCGGCCTTACCCCGGGCCATGGCGGGAGTCCCCATCTTCCCCGGGCATTACACCCGCCGCCGCGGTATTAGAGTTCTTCCTTCTCCCACCAGGGCCCAAATCCAAAAAGTCACACTTGCAGTTTGCAAAACTATTCACCACCAGGAACCTGGGTTTGATGTCAGGCAGAGAGCAAAACCAGCCTTCCCCTGCCCGGTTCTGGAGCATTTGAACATGTGAACATCTCTCTCTCTCTCTCTCTCTAACTACACCCCCAGCAGCAAGCACCACCCAGCCCAGGGGCACTCCGTGTCCTTATGGAGTGACCTTCTCTGGGTCTCTGCTTTTAATGAGCCAGCGCCTCAGGGCACCTGCTCATACACAGGAAATGCGTCTGGGACTTTCTGGGAATATCTCCGCAGAAGAACCCTTCCAGTCCTCATGGGTCAGGGGAGGCATCTCAGGGGAGCCTCTTCCGTGAATAAATGATGTCAAACCACTTCCAGGAAGTCCCTAGTTTCCAGCAGCTGTAGGCCTGGGACCATTCAATCCTTTCACTTAGCACGAAACCTCTGGAAATATAGACTTGTGAAAGCCAGCTAGGTACATAAAACACCTTGCCATCCAACTCTTTGGTTGCGGTGATGAAGCAGGTCACCAACAGGATGCAGACGAATCTGGGAACAGTTGCCTGGAGACTGAAAACCATGGGAATGGGCTTTGGGCGAGCTGGGGTGACCTTGGAAACACAGGAGGGCAGCAGGAAACTAATCTGCAGACACTTGAGTCTCTGGCCAGGAAAGAGCGGAACCCAGTGCTAGTGTGTTCAAGCTGGAGACCTGATGTGTGAGCTCCTCCCCTTTCCCTCCAGGAGCAAAATTCAGAAAACAACTCTATTGCCAAGAGCAGCTCAGAAAGGGAGTAATGCATGGAATTTTGCTTTGTTAAGTGAGCTGAGTTGGAATGAAGATCAGAAAGAAGGGAAGGCAGGAAGTCTATGATTGGCAAAGACAAAGGCAGGCCAGCAGCAGCCCGTGAGGCCCATCTGGCATTATCTGATGAACTCTGGCATTAACTGATGAACGGCGAAAACAGGCACCTCTCCTGGCCCTTGCTTATTATCTACGTGGGGAAGGTGTACGTGAAAAGTAGGCCTAGCAGGCGTGGGCAGGCAGCAAAGCCCGACTTGCTGCAGCAGTGACCCTGGCATTGTCAGGCTTTGCTGTCTGCCCACGCCCTTTGCCTCTATACTCTTAGCAGGGGAGAGGATGTGAGGCTTATTAGTTTTACTTACTGGAATCCCCAAGAGAGCACGAAGGCGCCTGATTGGTCCTATAGAATTCTCATTCCGGGTGGCCTAGGAGGTCTATGTAAACTTACCGGTACTTAGACTTCACCCCAAACCAACCAACCACCATCTGGTACAATTTTTTGGTTGTTCTCAGATTTTGTTGTTGGTGGTGGTGGGGTGGTCTTTAGGGGCAGAAAGGGGAAGAGGGAGGGGGAGAGAGAATCTTATGCAGGCTTCACTCCTACCGTGGAGCTGATGTGCGGCCTAATCTTACCACCCTGAGACCATGACCTGTGCTGAAATCAAGAGTTGGATGCTTGGGGAGCCTGGGTGGCTCAGTGGGTTGACCCTCTGCCTTCAGCTCTGGTCATGATCTCAGGATCCTGGGATTGGGCCTACATTGGGCTCTCTGCTCAGCGGGGAGTCTGTTTCCCCCCTCTCTCTGGCTACTTGTGATCTGTCAAGTAGATAAATAAAATCTTTAAATTAAAAAAAAAAAAAAAAGAGTTGGATGCTTAACTGACTGAGACACCCAGGTGTCCCGGGTTTTTTTAGGGGGGGAAGGAAGGCTTGTTTGTTTTTAAAGCTCTCCAGGGGGGCACCTGAGTGGCTCAGTTGGCTGGGCCACTGCCTTCAGCTCAGGTCACTATCTCGGAGTCCCAGGATCGAGTCCCGCATCGGGCTCCCAGCTACATGGGGAGTCCGCTTCTCCCTCTGACCTTCTCAGCTCTCATGTTCTCTCTCATTCTCAATAAATAAATAAAATCTTCAGAAAGGGGAAAAAAAAAAAAGTCCCCAGGTAATTCTAATATATATAATTAAGTTAGATTAACGAAATCTTGATCTCAAACTAATTCAGCCCCCCACATTTCAAGTTGACCAGATACATCCCCTCTACCTGGAAGGTAGGCAGAGCCCTGCTCCAACAGCATGTTCAGACCCAGCATCCTCTCATGGCATAGCCCAGAAGTCCAGGTTCACTGCCATGTCCCCACAGAGCACTGAACAAATACTTCAAATACTTGGTTCAGTAGTTTTCCGAGGGACCAGAAGCTAGACTGGTGGTTGCTTCAGACCTGAATAGTCAAGCTTAGGGAGGAATGTTGATAAACCCTGGACTGAGTGCCTCCTTCCATGACCAGGACCCAAAATCCACTGGCCCTGCCAGGCAAGACAGGGTGGGTGGACACTCACACAAGGAGGTGGTTGTGATCACCACAAGATCATAAAGTGCCTTTCACGCTGCATCTTTTCTATTTCTTGTGAATCCCTTCCTTACAAACTGCTGTCTCATTGTTTCCCTGAGGTTGGGCACAGAGCAGCTAAAAAACATTTTAAGTAAAAGGCCAGTCTAGCTGGTAAGTTCCATCCAGTATTATCAACAGCCATTAAGTTACCTTTCTGAGAGCTGAGAGAAAGAAAAAATACTTTGTGATGTGATTGAGGAATACATTTTTTTTTTTTTAAATAGATTAGGGGTGAGACCTAAGACTGCCTCCCTTCCCCATATCGGCTTTCCCCACTGCCTGTTTCCCCACTGCCTGTCAAAATGCCCCACAGAAAGGTTCCTCCAAGGAAGGAAGAAATCGATACCAGTGGCATAGCATTCACACTTTTCCCAACATCCCAAAGCTACAAGAATACGGAAGTGCCCCGCTGAGTTACTGGTTAAAATAGGCAGAGTATGTAGACATCAGCCAGTTCCAGGATGATCTAGGATCCACCAGAACATTCGAACACAGGAGTCAGCAACCTTTGTTTGTAAGTATCCAGGGAGTAAACATTTTAGGACTGTGGGCCATGTAGCCTCTGTCACAACGACTCAGCCTTGCTGTGGTAGAGCAAAACCAACCACAGACAACATGTAAGCAAGGCTGTGTGGAGAGGACCACAGTCCAGAACACTTTACTTGCAAAGGGAGGTAGGCTAGACTCAGTAGTTTGCTGACCCCTCTTCTACCAGACAGTAAGCTTCCGTATATGGATCTCAGCGCCATTTAATGGATGACAAAGAAGAAAGAATGACATGGAGAAAGACTGATACAGATTTAATGACAAATATTCCATATGGATTGCTGAACACCAGAACACTGTCCGAGGAACCATCATTAAATAAAACAACCTGAAAATAAGGCAATTCTCATATATACAAGCACACACTCACACAAAACCTGTTACTTTTAGGATCATTAAATTATTCACTATTTTAATAAACAGCTGTAAAATAACATTATACTGAAGAGAAATGTGCACAAACTTCAAAAACACAGTCCAGATTGTCTATGAACACAGGTTCTTCATCTGTACTTTCTCACATATGTACAGCCTCTTGATCCTGAAGAAACCACATGGCTCAAGGGGTTAACTTCTCATCTTCTCTTTCCAACTCAGAGCTCAAGATCGAATCAAGCCATTTAACCTACCAAAACCGCTCCAGCTTTTGCTAAGCCAAGAGCAGCCTGCACTTGACCAAACTCCCCGGGAAACAAATGATACACTTGCCTCCACCAGCATGAATGAGTTGACGGAAGGAGTCTTCAAATTAGCATTTTTAAGGGCGCAGAAAAACTATTATTCTTGAACTAGATACAAGAACCAGCCTCCTGACTGCATTTAAATTCACTTAATGCAGCTACGTTCCCTGAAGAAGTGTAGGAAAAAATGAATCACATTTTAAATGCACCATGAGAGTGGGGATTTTGGCGGTTGGGCTGTTTTCTTCTGCTGAGGGATCTGCTCCTCAAAGGGATACTGAAGTGGTAGCTGACTCTCTTACCCATGGTACTTGAAAGAAGAGAGGTCAATGAAATCCAAACATTTCCATTGCCACCAAATTATTTCATATGAGCTTCAATCTCCCTTCCCTCTTGAACCTTCTTGAAAGCTGCCCATATGTAACGTAGCTGATGCAGACAAGACCGTACAGACTACAATGGCAGTCAAAGGCCAAATAACCCATAAAGTGGATAATCAAAAGTTGCATGAGATTTCATAGGCACAGACTTGAGAGAACATGAAATGGCTGGAAGAGGTAGATGTGCATAAAAAAACACACAAAGGAATAAGGTTACCTACAAATTGGCTATATTATTTTCAAAGGAGTCCTATACACTTAGTATTCAGGGTAAAGAGTCAGAATAAATAATGGACATTGATTTTGCTCAGATTACTCAACTAAAAGAAACTAAAGAATTAGTGTCTTGCAAAATTATCTATCTTTTGAAAATCTATTTGCATTTGTAAATAACAATAAACTGATTAAGAGGGCAAGATCAACAGGCATTGTACAAGCCCAGAATTCTCAGGATTTTTTTTTTTTTTGGAAGGTGTTTTTATAAGGACAAAAACATGCTTCCCTACAGTCCTCAAGGAGGTTCTTTGTTAAAATACAATTGATCATGTATAAATTAACAGCATCCACAGAAAGTTTGCTAAAACTGTAAAAACAATCTTGCAGTTTTTCTTCTTTGCTTTCAAGTGTGTCCAACAGTTTGTGAAGATGCTTCCATGAAAAGTACAGAACAACTAACAATCACTAGTGAAGAAAACAAGACTGCTTTCCACAACTCTAATCTCTAAAGGCTAACCTGGGGCAGGAATTTTCAGTACAGGTAACCGAAATCTGTACAAGAGTCATCTAACTACAGCCTCTACTAGAAATGGAACAATCCTAAGATACCCTAATTATGTGACAAAGACCAGCTTTGTCAATAAGGACATCTTCGGCCCTTCTAGACTAGCCTTAAGTTTTCCATGAAGCGTTAAGAGTTTTCAGTGTCTTCACTTTATTATATAAATGATGACAGGTTAAGTCTTTCTAGCAGCTGACAGGAGAACACAAAGGGTTCGGGCGTACCTATCCCCACGGTCATCAGCCTGTCTTCCAAACAGCCTGCTGTACTCCTTCCTGTCCCCAGGTCTTTCCTACGACAGGGGTCATAATACTGATCTACCTCACAAAGGTGTGAGAAACAACGATCGTTAAAAAGCATAAAGCACTTTAGAAATATAAAAGTGCTATTTTGGCATTTATATAACAACCAGAAAACATTCATTGCTTGTGCTATTTGGCAATTTTGCACTTACACCTTTCCCTGCTTGGGCCTTCCTTGTGTAAAGCCTTGAGCTTTCTACTGTGCCTCCCTGTGTATATAAAAGATATCTCTCTTCAGACCAAAAGCCCATATCAATATGGATGGAGGTGGCTGTTCAATTATATCCCCCATTACTACTAAGAGGAAGGGGGGCACTGGATACAGAGCGAAGGCAAATGAGACAAAGAAGCTTTGCACTCCAACATGTGAATATTTGCTCTCCTGGATTTCTCACATAAGGCCAGCAAAATTCTGAGCTAGATGACTTTTGTAGTAGGTCACTGGGACAATGATTGCTGATCTGAGATTCACTTCAAACAAGCAACATGCTGACTTGGAAAAGGGAAAGTCACACATAGCTGGGACTGTTTCATTCCCCTGCACTGAGAAGATCAAAAGTGAGATGTGAAATACCGGGCTTGGCACACACCTAACACTTCCCGTCCACACAGACCACCTTGACCCAGCATGAAGCTAGACTACTTTAAAGGAAGTAGCAAAGAACCAGGGGGGCAGAACCAAGATTTCCCAGGTAGGTGATCTTAAAGCCAGTTATGAACGAATTTCCAAACTTCAATTTTGCCCTTGAAATCAGAGTGCCTAAGCTTTCCCGCCCAGTTTCCCCTGGATGCCTCAAAATAGCAGCTAACTGTGGCTCAGAGAAATGAAGGGAAAAATATACTAAATATCTTCTCCCATAGCATCCACAAGGTTCCTCTACTTTTCATGAGACTACAGCTGATGTGGGGCGACAGGGCAAACAGTGTTAGCTTAACACCTGGTGAGACCAGGTCAGAATGATTCATACCCGCCTTTATTTTATCCCATAAGCCTCTCCCGACGCCCACAGGCCCCCACAGCCCGACCTACTCTATTGCCTGCCATCCTGTTCACTCCCCTAACCCTCTAACTCCCCTTCTTCAAGGTCCTCAAAGTGCCTGCTCTTCCGTGCTCTTCAACCCCTACTGCGTGTATCTGAAGACGTCATGGCTCAAGCACATCTCCCAAACACGTCCCGTTGGGGAAGCAGACAAAATAGAACACCCCAAAAGAACCACGCTGACTCGACCCTCCCCTTCAAGACCCCCTAATACCAAGACTCCCCACTCACTCAGATTGTCCCTCCCGCCCCTTCCCCATTTCTCTCCACAAGCTCTATCCCCAGAACTGCTCCTCCCCACATGCTTCCCTCCAGGGCAGCCTCCCCGCGGCCCGGCCCCTAGCACAGGTGCAGCTTCTGGTGCTGCGCCAGGTGCGTTTTGTAGCGGAAGCCCTTGCCACAGCCCGCACACTTGTGCGGCTTGTTGCCGGTGTGGATGCGGCGATGGCGGATCAGGTGCGAGCTCTGGATGAAGCTCTTGCCGCACTCGATGCACGTGTAGGGCTTCTCGCCCGTGTGCGTGCGCTGGTGCTGCGTGAGAGTCGAGAAGTCGCTGAAGCGCTTCTCGCACTGGCCGCAGCAGAAGGGCTTCTCGCCCGTGTGCACGCGCAGGTGGTTCACCAGGTGGGAGTTGCGCCCGAAGCCCTTGCCGCACTCGCGGCACACGTAGGGCCGCTCGCCCGAGTGCGTGCGCTTGTGCGTGAAGAGGTGCGAGCTGACGCTGAAGGTCTCGCCGCACTCGGAGCACATGTAGGGCTTCTCGCCCGTGTGCACGCGCTGGTGCTTCACCAGGTCCGAGCGCCAGCTGAAGCGCTTGCCACACTCGCCGCAGCCGTGCGGCTTCTCGCCTGTGTGGATGCGCTGGTGGTTGGCCAGGTGCGAGCGGCGCACGAAACCCTTGCCGCACTCGCCGCAGGCAAAGGGCCGCAGCGCCGCCGCCCCCGCGCCGCTGGCCGCCGCGTGCGCCCGCCGGTGGCTCAGCAGGTGCGAGCTGAGGCTGAAGGCCTCGCCGCACTCGGGGCACGGGTAGGGCTTCTCGCCCGTGTGCAGACGCCGGTGCTTGAGCAGGTCCGCGCGCCAGCTGAAGCTCTTGCCGCAGTCGGCGCACAGGTTGGGCCGCTCGCCCGTGTGCAAGCGCAAGTGGTTGGTCAGGTAGGTGTTGCGGCTGAAGCCCTTGCCGCACTCCCCGCAGCGGAAGGGCTTCTCGCGCGGGGGCCGGGCCAGCGCGGGCCCCGCCCCGAAGCCCCCCGCCACGCCCACCATGGCGCCGCACTCGCCCGCCAAGCCGAAGGGCTCCAGGCTAGCGGCCGCGGCGGCCTCCGCCAGGCGGTGGATGCGCTGGTGCTGCAGGAAGGCGGTGCCCGGGCTGAAGCTCTCCCCGCAGTCCGGGCAGATGGTGGGCGCGTCCATGATGCTGGCCATCAGGCTGTCGAGCTCCCCGAGGTCCATGGCCATGGGGTGATGGAGCCGGCGGAAGCGGCGGTGGGCGGGCTTGTCGCCCCGGTGCCGACTCCCCAGGGAGAGATGCCGCCTCCAGGGGAGCATGGGAGGGGGCGGCTGCTCCTCTTCGTCCAGCCGGTTCTCCCCAGCGCTCTCCTCCCCCTCCTCCTCCTCCTCTTCCCGGGGGCTCCGGGAAATGCTGTCGGACTCCGACAGCCCCGGGAACATGGCCATCTCGGCTACACCAGATTGGTAATCATCATCTTCGCGGAGGGCAGCCCCTTCTTCCTCACTCAGCAGTTCCTCTGCAACAGAAAAGGTGGCAGTGGTCGTGACTATACTTGGCGCTCGAGAGGCAAACCGGAGGACACCGGTCTCAGTAAAAGTGCAGGCCACCCTCCCGAGAGTATTCTCAACCCCTCCCCCCAAGACCCCCGCGATTCCAGCCTTCTTCCCACCTGGTGCCTCCTGAGGAAGGCCTACAGGAGAGTGTGCTCGGAAACCCAGGCAAAGGTCACTCAGTCCCCCCTTGGCTGGCCAGTTCTTACAGCAACTGACTCTGGGGCCCAGGCCCCACCCAGGGTACCCGAGGCTCCGCTCAGCAGAGTCATCTGAAGGCTTGACAGTCTGCTTGAAATGGGCTGGGTGGGATTCTGTGGGATCTCAGGAGACATTAGCTTACTCTCACAGCTCCTAATGCCTTTCAGGGCCCTGGCCTCAAAAGACAAGGCCACTCCAGCCAAGCACAAGAAAAGATCGCCCGTCCTAACGAGGCAATGGGCTGTTTTTTAAAATAAAACTTGTTAGGGGTGGAACAACAAACCCAAACACACCCCAACTTAAGGGCTTTACTATGTAAGCCAGGCAGGAGGAATAAGCACAGGATCTAGAGCTGGGGGTCCCAGCTTAGAGACTTCCAGAACACACACCTGTCTCTGGCTGCTTAACACGGAACAGAGGGCACTCCAGAAAGTTACTAAGATATTAAAGACTAGGTGTTGTGTACACTGCAGGGGAGAGCAGGAGGAAGTCTGGGATGTGTCACAGGGGAGGCAATGTAACCTCATTAGTCTTGACCGTAAGGTATTTCAGTTCATTTCTGTCCCCAAGGCATGCACAGAGCAGTATAAAGCAACAAATGCCCAGAGATAGGACCAAGGATGTGGATGGAGGCGGAGGCGGAGGGCCAGTGCTTCCTCTTTCCAGGTCAGGAATAGCAAGGGATTTGGCAGAGGCCTTGAGCACTTTGGGTGTTAGCCCCATAAACCTGGGCAGGTCACTTACCACTGAGTTTACTTATCTGCAAACAAAGATGATGATGACTGTAACTGCAAACATCTGGACACACTCAATGCTGTGATAAGTCTTCAAATGCAGCCACTCATCTAAACTCCCCCAACAATCTGATGAGGTAGGTTCTGATATTAGCTGTGCTCCCTCTCATGTTATTATTGCAAGTGTTAATTTATAGCAGTGTTCTGTGCACTGTAGTACGACACCAGTGAGTTACCCTCTTCGTCCACGTTTACCAGAACAGCCCACCTCAGACTGGACTGAAGAAAAGGATGTTCCTTCAGGCTTACGGTTCCGCGTAATGGTCTCCCCTAGAGGGCTCTCCCACAAAGAATGCTGCGTTGGGTTCTAACTCTAGAGAAGCTAGAAATAACTGTGAGTGGGGGCAACTTCCATGGAAATGCCAGCTTTTCCTCACCTGGGCAGAGGTCAGATACCAGTTCCCTCTCCTCTGGGTCCCCTCCCAGAGCTTCATCGTGTGGGTTGGAGTCCAGCTCCTGCTCTGGGGGGCCTTCTCTCTTGTCTGCATCCTGTGGGTGAGAGCCCATTCCTCTTCCTTCTGGGTCCCGTTCTCTGTCTTCAGAGTTCTCAAAATCAGAGCCCATCCCTTTGTCTGCTGAGTCCTGGGCTTCACACACACCCTGTTTATTTTCTTGTTCCATCCAGAAAGAACAGCTCAAGGGAGGTGACCGGGGACCCCTGTTCCAGGCAAAACACAGATAGAGGTCAGGTCAGTCTGGCCTCACCCCCTCACCATATCTGGCTTTGATTTCCATGAAAATCAACGGCTCAGTCCAAGAAAATGTGTAGAAGTTCAAGACCCAGATGACAAATTTCTGCTCCACGTCACATTGTAAGACGTAGAGAACCAAGCACAAGAGGCTGGTCTGGGTGGCATGGGAACAGTGGCAACGCCTTCTGAGATCACGTGCCAACTCCCACTGGATTGGCTGCAGATTCATCTCCTCCCATCTCTGAAGTGGATTCTCCATTAACCTGGCTTTTTAGCCTTAACAGTGGTTGTTTCCATTAGGCTGAGAAAATGTAAATCTCAAAAAGAAGGTCCCTGTCAGCCTTAGACTAACCTATAAGCAGTAAGGTGGGGATTACATCAACGAGGGCCTGCTGCTTTCCTACACCCAGTGAGTCAAGAGACTGAAGCTCTAGCCAGTCTGCTGGGGTGTGGAAGAGGATGCAGGGGCCTTCTGTGTTAGAAGCCATCTCTACAGGGAGCCCCAAACAGGAACGTGACCCTCACATAACAGGTAACCCCATCTACAGCACAGGCCAACATGTGAATTGTAGGAAGAAAATGACATCAGATTCCAAAACCCTTTGTAGATGTCAGGTTTACATATAAAGGCCCCTTGCCAAGACGGAGCAGCCGAGCCAAAAATAATCGACTTCTGCCATCCATCACTCTTAGGGCTTAGCTCAAGGCAGCAAAGCAGATTAACGGTCAAGGATCTTGAACTATGACTTTGAAGTGTCCAGCACTCTCTGGCTCAGCAGCCCTCAGACAGGACTTACATGAATACCGCTGAGCAAAATGCTCTTTCCTTGGCTGGGAGCTTTTCCTGCCTCTGCAAGCTCTTGCCAGCCTTATTTCAGGGTCCAAGGCAAGGAAATTCACCTGTCCTTGTCTCCACCTCCTCTTCAGTAGTGCAAGGAGGACAATGCTACTTAACCTTTCTCCCAGGGAGGATATTAGAAGGAAACATTAAAATGGGCTTTAGAAAACACTGTAGCGAGGAACTGATACTTGGAGCATTACAAACATGGAATACACCGGCCATTTCTCCATCCAACATGAATATGAATTATTTCCCTTTTTAAGTCCTGATGCCATTCCAGCACACCTCAGACATACAATCGCCACCATAATTTTCACAGACCTGTTGCCCTAACTAGCATATTCTACCCTCTCTCGGAGATGAGGATGTACTCCCTAGATTACAGTGAAAAGCCAAGCCTGGCCCTTAAGCATCATCAGAAAATGGCCGTGTCGGGGCGCCTGCGTGGCTCAGTGGGTTAAGCCTCTGCCTTCGGCTCAGGTCATGATCTCAGGGTCCTGGGATGAGGCCCCACATCGGGTTCTCTCTTCAGTGGGGAGCCTGCTTCCCTCCTCTCTCTCCATGCCTGCCTCTCTTGCCTACTTGTGATCTCTCTGTCAATTAAATAAATAAAATCTTTAAAAAAAAAAAAAGAAAGAAAGAAAAGAAAATGGCCCTGTCTGAGGCTGTTTAGTCAACAGTATCCTGGAATGTAGCTAAGTTTCTTTAGACTCAATACAGTTTAAAATGACAGGTTCCAAACACTCAGGATTAGGCTCCTGGAGAAAATCTCAGTAAAGCCATAAACTTTTTAAGAGGACTATTACATGAGATATTACTGACCCCAAGTCACTTCCACCCATAACTCTCTTTGTCCTCTGGAGCTTAGACTCTACAAATACATCCCTAGAGTTCGCATATATGACACACCCCGAAGGCTAGGGGTGGAGAGGGCAGAGCAGGATTTTCAAAACATGTGACTTATTGGTTTGCCAGAGGCTAAAAGCAGAGAAGGGGCGGGGCCACTTCCAGGGAAACCTAATCTCAGACCAACAAGTGGAATTCTACATCAATAAAATCATCAAATAAGCATGTCGCCAGAAACGCATAAAACTAAAATGACAGGGACGCCTGAGTGGCTCAGTCAGTTAAGTGGCTGCCTACGGCTCAGGTCATGATCCCAGGGTCCTGGGATTGAGGCCCACATTGGGCTCCTTGCTCAGCAGGGAACCTGCTTCTTCCTCTACCTCTACCTGCCACTCCCCTGCTTGTTCTCTCTCTCTCTGACAAATAAAGTCTTTAATAAAATAAAATAAAATAAACACTAAAATGGCAGGGCATGGTGCCTGGAATGGTACAAAAGTGACTACAGCTCATCCAGAATGATGGGCATTAGGGGTCCACCCTGGACAACAGAGATGCTTAGGGTTTCTCCTTTTTTCCTTTTAGGACACCACACCTTCTTCATACCTCAGG
The DNA here is from genome assembly GCA_004024625.1 of Mellivora capensis. Classification (NCBI taxonomy): domain Eukaryota; kingdom Metazoa; phylum Chordata; class Mammalia; order Carnivora; family Mustelidae; genus Mellivora; species Mellivora capensis. Next base: position 83,599 of record PISX010004246.1, read on the forward strand.
TACAGAGAAACAGAATGAGAGTACCTTCTGATTTGTGATTTCTCAGGAACCAAGAGATACCAGATACCAGAGAAATTAAACAAAGAAACACAGCTTTTATAGATTTAAGGGAGAGGAAGGAAAAGAGGCAGAGCCCGAGTTCCCGGATGGGGCTGGAATATAGAAGTTCACAGGTGCTACACTCAGAAGCTTCTGAGCTCCCAAAGGGAAATGCTCAGATCCTCATTCACACCAGGAGAGGAAGATTAGGTATGCTCTACAAAGAGTGGGGAGCTCCTGTCACCTAGAGGAACACTATTCAGGGTGCAACATCTACTGAGATTTCTTTAAGAGGGTACTATGTTAGAGCAGACCTGGAAATCTTCATGACCCACAATAATGGATTCAGTTCCATTCACGCCAACGCATCAGGAGGTTCCAGGCAGCTACCAAGTACTAGAGACTATTTAGAAGTAAGGAAAGGCCATCGTGATATATCGTTAGATGAAAACTAGCTGGCTTAAAAAAAAAATCCCCTTTATTAGTATATGCATACAATATAATATACATACACACACACATATATATTTACACATGTATATACAGATTCAGAGAGGAAATAATGTTCTAACATTATTGAGGTATTAATCAAACATCTCTTGGTCACATGTAAGGGTTTTGTACCATTTAATCTAAACTCAATGATGCAGGGTCTAATTTTCAACTTCAGAGACACATGAAGGAATAGGCAAAGAAGCTGTGACTAGCTCAAGGTCACACATATTGCTGGGATTCAACCCCCTGCAGGATAGTTCCAGTGCTCACAGTCTTAGCCAAAAGCTGGTGTATTGCTTGGGATCGCTTTTCCTTTTTGTGAACATCTCTATTTTCTACAATAAAGATATTTATTTTTTATCAGCAGAAAAGCCAACTTTGTTTTTAATGTGATAAAGTACACTGAAGGGATAGCTACATTATTTTAGAAACAACAAGAAGACAAGGACAGACGCTGTGCTTCTCTCAATCTATGGAAGACAATTTTCAGAAACGTTATCTAAACACTGTGGTATAACTGACGTGTCAGTAGGTCTGTAAGCACATTTTGTTCCAACTCCTTTCCCATTCATTCTCAAAACAAAAGCTAGCCACAAGCCTTCTTGGGCAAGGCCAGGGGTGGATAATGAACGGGCGGGCGGGCACTGTGGTAGGTGTGCAGCTACACTGACCTAGGTTCAAATCCTGTCAGCTGCGTGACCTTGTGCAAGTTACCTAACCTTGCTCATCTTCAGAGCTCATATGGAAAAAAACAACTATACTGACACTGATGAGATTTGTTGCTTATATCCTATAAGATTAGGAAAAGCAGTAGGCATAGCGACACAGTAAACAGTAGTTATAATGTTAGGGAACTTACGCGAACTTCTTGATTTAAAAAATTATATACACACACATACCCCTCCTAAACTGAAGGTCACGGCTATTCACCAAGAATGGCCTTTGGCAAGTACATCGCAGTTTCCTGTGGCCTCACTACTAAAGACTTTATAATGAACAGCCCACCCTGTGGACACAAGAGCCAGCAAAGGGTGAGGGAAGAAGGTGCAGTTCCATAGTGGTTTGGAGATGTGGCTAATACAGCCTGCATTCAGAAAGTACAAGCAAGCTGAATGAGGTGTTCAATAAACCCGGACTCCACTGTAGGGGATATCCCCCTGCCCACCCCTGCAGAAGAAACAGAAATGTAAGGGGGGGTGGGCAGAAAACCAAACAGGTAATGGTGGAGGCAGTCAGGCAGACCCGATGAATCCGGCATCTAGCTCTAATCATTGAACTAGCAGCAATGGGGAGGAAGGAGCCCCTGTTTCTGACTAGTGCAGCCCCTGGGCTGTGACTTTGAGTATCTGCCTCCTCTGGGTTTCTGTTCCATGAGGAGGTTCGGTCTGAATGGACCCGAGGCCTCTTCTGGCTTGTCACATGACATGCGGGAGAGGTAATTCAAGGGGACATCACTGTCAGTGTCATTAGACATCTTCATGTTTACTCAACTAGCACAGCAAAGCTATTAACACCCCAAGTGTCCACCCCCTACCTCCCTGCCCACCCCCACCACCACACCTCTCTCCTTGGGTGCAGATCACTCCAGGGTGGGATCAGTTATCTCTGCGAAGACTGCTTATATCCGAGTTTCTAGAATATGCAATATTTTCATGTCCCCTCTTTCTACCCCATGCCCCCCAACTCAAAGAAGAGTCATGTTCACTACCCTAGAAAGTCACTAGGAAAAGGCTCAAGTGCCTTCTAGACAAATTCAACCCCACTGTAAAGATTAATCAGATCAATGTGAAGACAATGCCACAGAGTAGAAGTAAATGGGATAAAGTATGCTGGAAGGAGGTACTGAGGGAATGAGGTGGGGGAAGAGGAAGTGAAGCCAGGAGCAGGGCCAGAATTAACATTTAACCACAGTGTACTGGTACATTTTCACAGTGGCCCCCTTTGCAGCTATGTGCAAAACCTAGCTCTTTTCCAAAAGCGAGAGCCCCACCAATTTATGGAGTCAGCCACGCTTCCTGGGAGAAGGCTGGGGCAGACAAGCCCAGGTCACTCCCCCACCTTCTCGAAAGAGAGAGTGCTGGCCATGGTTCTCCAGGGCATCTGGCGCAGGACCCCACATGGCCATGCCACCTCTGGCCAGGGTAGGTGGAGTAGCACAAGGTGCTCCCAGGCCCCTGCTGTGAGACGGTCTCCCCCTGGGCGCTGCAGTTCATTTGACTCCAATAATCCAGTAATTCGGGGAGGTAGACACGGAGCGCCATCCACCCAGGTCTACACATAACGAACACCACAGCTCACAGAGCCCGGCAGATGAGCTCCCACTGACACAGCTCCTAGGTATCCTGAGGATTCCGGCCAGCGTGTCTGGGCCCCTTGCCTTGGCACTGCTGCCCGGGAAGGGCACGCTGAGCTCTGGGAGCCGGGGGAGCGGAGCATGGCCCACCCAGGGCCCTGGCAGGTGGAGGCTGGCCTGCGCACAGCCCTCCGCCGACAGACTCCCGGCCGGCCCAGTGCGGGAGTCACGTGCCACGGCCACTGCCAGGTGGCCAGGAGCCAGGCCGACGGGGCTGTCATGTCACGGGAAGGAAGCAGCTGGGCAGAGGGCCAGGAGCAGCTCCCACTCCGCCTCCTCCAGGCTGCGGTGCCTTTCCTATCCCCCCGTCCTCTCCAGAGTGCCTTCCTTACCTCAGCTAGGGCCGGCTGGCCTCCCCGCCTCCCCCACAGCAGCCGACTGAGGCCTCCAGCCTTCACTTCCCACGCCCCCTGGGCGTACCACTTGCTCCCTGGGGAGGGTTTCCATAGCAGAGGCTGGGCAGGAACGGGAAGGGACGCCAACTGGGGAGTATGCTGGAAAAATAGTTTCAGCCTGCAGTTCAAAAGGCTGAACTCATGACCATAACTGGGGTCTAACCAGGGATTCCATGGGGTTAATCATTTGTCAGTCCTCAGCACCGACTGAGTAAACAGTCAACCAGCACTAGCCTCTCTGGGGAGATGCCCATCAGGGTCCTGCCTCCTCATGATGAGCCTGTGGTCGGAAAGAACCCCAGAGGCAAAGAAATCCACCTCACCATTATTTGCCTGGATGCCTCCAGTGATCAAGGAGAGTGTGTCCACATCCAAAGGGGGCAGCTGATTTTCCCAGTCACACACCCAGACTGTCCAACCCAAAATGCCAACCTGATGAGTGACAGGCTGCCACACGAGGTGAACATTAATTTATCACAGAAAGCCAAAAGATTACTGCAGCTAAATACTGAGTACTCACCAGACAGGAGAAGCTAAAATAATATGGTTTCCTCCTTGTGGTTACGGCTTTTTTACCTGAAGGGGAAAGCCCAAGTTGAAAAAAAGAGACAGGCTCAAACCAAGGCAACAGAGGAATCAATAGACAATCCCCCTGGCCAGAGCCAGTCTGAGATGCCTTCTAATCTCTTGGGTCAAGAATAGCACAGATGTCCTTGGGGTCAGGCATTTCCTGTCTGTTGGTTGTGCTAGGGGCCCCTCAGTTTGGAAGAAGGGCCTCAGCTTGTCACAGCTGTCAAGCCTTCACCACCACCCTACTCTGCTGCAAAAAAAAAAGAAAAGAAAAGCCCATTCCTCCAATTCAGAGACAGATTCTGGGTGCCCTCAAAGTGAGACCATCTGCCCTTCGAGGAGAAGGCACAGAAGCAACAGGCTCTCATGAGGGGATTTACTCATCCATGTTTTACACTGAACCAATTGGAATGTTCTACCTGATGTGCAGAGCATCCCTTCTTTTCATGACTTTTTTCGTCACTGTGCTTGGCCTTGTACCACAACCACTATTGTATATATCCTCGGCTTTTTTTCTGATGTAGCCCTTGGGCAGTCCTCTGGAGAACTGCCCTCAGATGCCTCCTCAGTAGCTCGCTCAAATGTTCAACATTTGTTATTTCATGGAATCATCGAGCTGGAAATCCCTTAGCTCAAACTCCTACAGACGGGAAAGTGAGGCTCGGAAAGGGAAAATGACAGGGTCAGGAACCGAAAGACAGCTTGCTAGAAGATGTAGGGTCAAAATCTCAATTTTCTCATGGCCTCTCCAATGATCTTTCCATCTCTTTAATAGAAAACACTACTTCAAAAACAGGCAGCCAGGGCGCCTGGGTGGCTCAGTTGGTTAAGCGACTGCCTTCAGCTCAGGTCATGATCCTGGAATCCCTTGATCGAGTCCCATATTCAGCTCCCTGCTCGGCGGGGAGTCTGCTTCTCCCTCTGACCTTCTCCCCTCTCATGCTCTCTCTCACATAAATAAATAAAATCTTAAAAAACAAACAAACAAAACCAACCAGCCAGATAAATCCAGGGCATATACTGACTTGCTTTTTTTTCCCCTCCACACCATTTGTCAGCATTCTCCAGAGAAACAAAACCAACAGGATGTGCATATAGAAAGAGAGTCATTATTAAGTGACTAGCCCATGTGATTATGGAGACTGACAAGTCCAAAATCTACACAGTGGGCCAGTAGGCTGGAGATCCATAAAAGCTGATACTTTGAGGACCTTCTGCTGGAGAATTCCTCCTTACTTAGGGAAATCAATCTTCTTGTTCTAGTCAGGCCTTCAACTGATTGGATGAGGCCCACCCATATTATGGAGAGCAATCTGCTTTACTCAAAACCTACCAATTTTAATGTTAATCTCATCCCAAAACTCTGTTGCAGGAACACCCAGAATGTTAGATCAAGTATCTGTGTACCTAGTGGCTCAGCAAAAAATTGTTGATGCATAAAATTAATCATTACACACAATAAATCTATAATAATGCCATCATAAGTAAAAATTTACTAAGAACATCTTCCTTTTTATAAAATCTATTCCTACATATAGTTGAACTGGGTGTATATGCACTGTACAAACAGCAGGAAAGAATCAAAATTAATCTTACCCAAAGAGCTACAATGACACATATATGGGTACAAACACACACTCCCACTGCAGAGACACACACAATCTAATGATCTGTTCCACTGAAGGACAGGGTGGAAAGCCCACTTAGAATGTACAGTAGCTGTATGTGGGATAAAGAAGTTAACAAACAGCCTCCTTCTGGAGAGTTGATGCTAGAATTCTTGTTAAGGTTCCCAGATAGGGCCAGGTGACCTCAGCAAGTCTTTTCCACCCCAAATGATTCTGTGATCGTATTTCCTCTGGAATGAACAGTCCTCAAGGGAATGCTCACCACACCCTCAAAGGGAGAGAGGAGGGCTGGGACCAAAGGGTTTGATGCATACATTCAGTCACCCCTGTTTTCCTCTACAGATTCAAGAGGCAAAAATGCTTTTCCATTTCTCTGCCCAAAATAACTGTTTGGCGTTGTTGATGAAGGATGGCTGGTGTTCCCGCCCAGTTCATTTCAGCAGTGGGTAAGCAACACCTCTGCATGTAATCAGCCAAGGTGTCTTCCAACAAAGAGAAAGCAAAAATAAAAATGTAGAGACATCTCCTGATGCTTCCATTTCCCTGCCTAGTTAAATTGTAAACTCTAGAGCTAGGCTGTTTTTCAGCACAAAGTGAAACATTTATATACACGAAAAACCACCTTTTAAAAAATTACGTACTTGTGTTATTCTTATTTCCTTGAAAATAACATTATCAGCAAAACCCAGATCACAGGAACTACAGGAGAACTATAGGAAACACATCAACAGCGATGAGAAAAGTAGCAAGAAAGATAAAGAGAAAGGAAAGAAAACTGTATGTCAAAAAACTTAGAGATGTATCCACCAACATCAACGCATAGTATTTGAATCCCTGCTCAACTGAAATACAAAAACAAATTATAAGGCAGTCAGGAAATTGCAAATGCTGATTAGATATTGGATAGTAAGAAACTCATTTTTTTAAGGTCTTGGTATTGGGAATCAATTCACAAAGGCAAAGGTATAAGTAATGAAATATTTACAGGTGACATGGCATGTCTGGAATCTGCCTTATTTGAAATGAAATGTCTGGAATTCTAGGACAAAGGAGAGTGAGCAGGGATGCGGAAGAAACAAGATGGCCAGCCACTGGTTACTGTTGAAGCTGAGTGGTGTTCGTGGTTCTCCTCTACTCCTGAGTTTGCTAGAAAAGTTACTAATAAAAAATTTTAAAATAGAAAACGTACATTTTTGTTTCTGAAACTGAGGTTGATTAGACTCACTTAAATTCTGAGCAGGCTGTGATCGACAGTCAGTGACTTCCACCAAAGAACTAGCTTGCTTTTAGAGTACGCCATATCAGGACTGATGACAATGCTCGATACGGAGTAGAGCCCATGAGAACCGGGGGCAGAGGCAGTGGGGTGAAGAGATTAAAGACCTTAACTTCAATGCTTTTGAGACATTTTTTCCTTTTATGAGACAGAACAATAGCTGTTACATGCAAAATAGAATCAGAAAACAGTTTCCACTTTCATCTACTTTTGTATTCCCAAAGAACTCAAAAAAGGATCGTGCCACAGCTGGTGCTTATTTATTTCCACCATTAGTTCGGCAACTTTATACCAAGACTAAGGGGGAAATAAACCTGGGTAGGGGTTGAGGTCCTGACCAGTCTGTGAGAGGAATGCTTTATCCCCAGGAGAGTCACACTGACGAAATAATGTGAGGTATCCAACAGATTGAATACACTGATAATCGGTCATCCCCAGAATGATCTTCTAAAGGCATGAAAACTGTTAGGGTGTGTGTTGGTGAATAGGAAGTTACTACAGTAACTAGTGACTTATGAAAACTAGTGATTTATGAAAACAGTAATTAGTGATCTCCATGCAATGAACATGAATTACTTTACTAGCCCAAACTGACAACTTTTAAGTTTAGAGTGTCCTTCTCAGAGAAATGCCACCCAAATCTACTCACCCCACATTACAAAGAAAGCAGCGAGAAGGCAGCATGTTCCCACTTTAGGATGGAAACCGGAAGCTCACAGATACCATCTGATTTAGCAAAGGACGCAGAGAACTCGTCATGGGTCACAGCTTCATCCAGGAAGTGGCGCACTTGTCTCAAGGAGACTCTGGTGTCCCCGCCTCACTCGCTGCTCGAATACCATAGTTCCTAAGCCATTCGTGAGGCTCAGGCCTTTTGGGTTCCTTACGTCCCCTTTACCTCCAGCTCCTAGGATTCCCCGGAGAGAGCGGCAGTCCTGTACAAGCTCAGAAACAGAATAATGGTATTTTCCTTGCTCGTGGGTTCTTAGCCCGAGGGCGTTCAGAGTCCACAACTCTCTGAAACCTTATGTGAAGGTGTCTGCAGAAACTTTCGTCTGATGAGAAGACCCACAGCTTTCTTTCCTTTGGACTCTGAAAGGATTCATGGCAAACAAAACAAAAACCCGACAATTCCCGCATTGCTACAGAGGACTCACAATACATTCCCTAGCACAGTATTTCAGAAATCCGCAGTGGCTTTCGGGAAGAGGGATAAGAGCCCACTGCACCACTACATGCCACAAAATCTTCTGGTGGGTTGGTAGAGAAGAGAAGATACTGACAGTAGATCCAAAATGAGGTGGTAGCAGAGACAAAAACAGCAGTTAATTTCAAATAGGGGCTAGAGGAGAATGAGGGGTGCAGCAACCTACCTGATTGGTTTGTCTCATCCAGGACCTTATTTCATAGATGCATCAGGCAACAGAGACTCAGAAAGGTTAAGTGAATTACCCATGAATGTGCCAGTTAAGGGCAGACTCGAGCTGAAATCACTGACATCGAGAAACTTCTGTCCCAATCCCCCCCTTTTTTTTAAGATTTTATTTATTTATTTGACAGACAGAGATTACAAGTAGGCAAGAGAGGCAGGCAGGGAGAGAGAGGAGGAAGCAGGCTCTCTGCTGAGCAGAGAGCCCGATGTGCGGCTCGATCCCAGGACCCTGGGATCATGACCTGAGCCAAAAGCAGAGGCTTTAACCCACTGAGCCACCCAGGCGCCCCCCAATCCCTTTTCTATTCAACCCCACGCAGCCTCTGGTGCTTGGCTGAAGCACTCCTGCTTGCCCCCACGGCCTATCATTACCTCACCTGCTTTTCACTTCCCAATCACCTGTGTCACACGGCAGGGGCACTAAGAGGGCCTTAAGTAGCTCTTCAAGCTTCTAACACACTGCGTCTCTGGGATGAAGCTAATTTATACAAGTTTGACCCTGGGTTTATGGCTCCCATCAGCTGCTTACTTGGGCAGTGAGTCAAAGCACATTAATCAAGCCATTACCTTCCCAGGACACAAAATGCTCTGTTAACTAATCCTCCTTTTCTCAAAGGAAAAAGAACTAAAATCTGGCCGAAGTCGCCAACTCATTCCTAACCAATCTTCAAAGTGTTCGAATAGTCATCCAACCTACAAATAATAACTTGGAAATTCCCAGGTGAGAGAAGGGGATTCTGGGAGTATCAAAAAACCCCACAACGTAAGGAGCCCTGGTTCACACCTAATGGCAAGTAAAAAAACCTACCCCGCCATCCACCTTCAACATGACCCATTACAATGAATACAGTTTCTCTGATTCACCCTTTTTTCTATTACATCTTTTTGCTCCTGCATAGCTCTGCATTCCCTGTGTGGGAGGTGAGCAGAAGCAGGCCAGGTGGTGGAAGCAGGCCAACCACAAGCTAAATTTTGCTGAAGAGACAATATCCACAGATCCTGAGACAATCTCACAGTACTTTTTTGTTGTTGAAAATGTCTTCAAAGGATCCCTTAGTTTCTGTTTTATTTTTAAAGATTTCTTTACTTATTTATTTGACAGAGAGACCAAGAGAGCACAAGCAGGGGGAGCAGCAGAGGGAGAGGGAGAAGCAGGCTGGGAGCCCAATGTGGGGCTCGATCCCAGGACCCAGAGATCATGACCTGAGTCAAAGGCAGAGCCCAACCAACTGAGCCACTCAGACATCTTCCCTTTTTTAAAGATCTTATTTATTTATTCAACAGCGGGGTGGGGGTGGGGGGGTAAGCAGGGGAATAGCAGGCAGAGGAAGAAGGAGAAGCAGGGTCCCCACCTAGCAAGGAGCCCGAAGCAGAGCTCGGACCCAGGACCCTGGGATCATGACCTGGACCAAAGGCAGACGCTCAACCGACTGAGCCACCCAGGCACCCCTAAAGGATCCTTCATTTCACCAGTAAGGAAAATGAGGACTAGGGGAAAATCAGTAGCTTGTTTGAATTCACAAAGGTAGTCAGCTGGTGGTAGAACTGTGACTACCATCCGGGTTATGTGATTCCTTGGAAGTTCAATCTCCCTTGCACGGAACTCTCCCAGCCAGCTCTGCCATACTTATGGGTTTAGTGCTCTGGATTTACTGATAAAACATTTCAAGGACGCTACCCTCTTTCTTCCTATTTTCCTTGTTCCCTCCCAGGCTCCTATTTTTTCTATTTTAATTATCTTTCCTCTTAAAAAACACAAAAAAATGTTCTTCAAACTTATCTTCATGGGATGCTTTGAAATGGTCTCAGATTTTTCTTAGACAAAACAGACATCTTGTTGGCCAGAACAAAGCAGTCATTTGAATTAGCTTTGACTTAATGGAATTAAGTTATGGTAAACAGTTAATAAGTCCAAGTCCTTGGTACAGCATTTGAAAGAAAAGTCTTCATGAGAGAGAGAGGGTTAGAGAGAAAAGAAAGCCCAGAAAGCCATCAACCTGAAGAATTAGTATTGGTTATGCCATTTTAAAAGAATTTTTTTCACCCATTTATTTATTTTTATTTTATTTTATTTTTGTGCGCAGATAGAATAAAAGAATTTTAAAAGACATTTTTCTATCAAACTATGAAACTCTAAGAAGGGACACTTTTCCCTCACATTATCATCTTTTAAATGCCCCAAACCAATGATCAAACTATATTACATTCCCTTCTGCAATGCCATTTTTTGGCCAACAAGTCTCAGAGACTCCTGGGAAAAGGAGGGATCAATGCCACTGAGCCCTGATAAACTGCTTCATCATCACCACACCTTATCCGTTTCCCAATTAACTGTGGGCTTCCCAGGTGTTCACCATCTCAGAACACAGTACTCATCGCTAACATTTCCGGAGTCAGGCTCACATCAGCACCGGCTATAATTTTCAAACTTCCAAATCCACCCAGTCTCTTCTCCTCTGATCTTGCCATTGTGAAAATTAGTAAAGGGAAACCTCACTAAAGTAGAGTCTGGAGGGCAGAAGGGCAGGCTCAAAGAGACAGCCATGCTACTCAGGTCAAAGGAAGCACTGTCAATTTCAGACCCCAACAGAGAAAGATGTACATTGCATCTCCTGCAAGAGATCAACTACCCTGTAACTCAGCCAATAAGAAACAGTCATCACCCTAGACTTGGGCTTTTCTGCTGCTGACGGCATTCAAAACCACCTTTCTCCACATCCTTTTTCTCCGTAAAATAATGTTCCTCTCCCTTGTTGCTTGGACTTGCCTATGGTTTTGACATAGCTTTCATGTCTCAAATTACAGTTCTCTACTTTCCCCAAATAAACCCATTTTGCTAGTAAAATAAGTGACTTTCATTTTTAAAGTTAACACCATCAACACTGTAAAGTGCTTGGCATACAAAACAGGGGATTTGGTAAGTGACGGCAAAAATCCTGTTGAGACACTTTCCTTGGAAATTCTCTCCTTCCTGAGCATCCATATTATTACACTGTGCCAGTCCTTCTCGTGATCACCTACCCCTTTGCCTTCTCTTAACTCCTAAAACAAGTCAACCCCCAAAATTCTTGTTTACATTTTCTTCTTTCTCACCCCGCAATCGTCCAGCCACTTTCCCTAGTTTTGAATAAACACCTCTATCCAGAGACCTCAGTAATTTGAACCTCTTGCCCCCAGCCCCGATATGCACCCCACATCCCTGTTTCTAATAATGCACCAAGCACCACGATGAGGAGCTTTAATACCCCTCCTCATCCTGACGTGCTGCCCTACACATCACATGGGACCAGGACAGGAGGCATCAACAGACCTGGGTTCAAGCAGAAGTTTACCACCTACATGTCATATGCCCCAGGACAGTTATTTAGCTCTTTAGGCATAGTTTTCTCTTCTATGCAATGAGAAAAACAAGTGACCTTCAAAGGCCATTGTGAAGACTAAATGAATTTCCATTTGTCATTTCCAATTGTAATCTGACCCGTATCACACCAAAAAAACCCAGTAGTTCTTTTCTGAATCTTTATTACAAATCAGCTCCTCACAGTGCCCATTTCTGTTAATGCCTCTTTGTCCTTACTCATGGGGAGGCTCAAAACCCTTGAGTCTGACTGACCCTTCCTCACCCCTTTCAATCAAATCAACTGCCCAGGCCTTCCTTTTACTTCCTTTTTCTGTAGGCACTACCACTGCCACAGACACTCTTGCCAGTTACAGGCATCTACGCACCACTGTTGGATCCATCTTAAAACACAGCTGCCCCTCCATTAATTCCTCTTGTTCAGAAACCTCTGACTGACAGCCAGAGCCTTCCAAGAAGCACAAACTCCAAGTCCTCAACGATGTGGCCCAAGACTCTCTTACCTCTCCCTAACCTCTAATCAGCTAACCTCAGGCTAAAGGGACTGCTTTATGACCCCCAAGGAGGTACCCAGGGTTTTTCCTCTCTAGCCATGCTCTTCCTCCTCACAACGGCATGAGGCCGTCTGCCCTTTCCTGGAGGGAAGCAACACCTGGAGTGGTAAAAACTTGGATTCTGGGGCCACACCACCTGCATGAATCCAGCCTCTAACTCTATAATCTTAAGCAAGTTCCTCAATCTCTTCGAGCCTTGGTGGTTTTTTTGTAAAATGGGTCACAACTGTATGTACTCTATAGGATTACTGTTAGGTGCTCAGAGAGAATTATTACTGTTTCACTTCGTATGACTTCTTTGAGGTACTTTTCCTTATCTTGTTCTGTCTGATATTAGTTTTTAAAATAGAATCAGAGTTACAATAATTTGTATCTTGTTTGTCCTCTCTCTGTCCCACCTCCCAACTGTCAGCTCCTGTTGGGAACATACTGATTTACTCACTTTGTCATCCCCCACATAATGAGACCTCAAATATTCCTTGAAATGGGTAAAATTAGGTATACTTATTTCTCTCCCTCAGTCTCAACGGGAAGAGCTAATAAGATCAGGAAATGTAGTGACATGGCCAAGATCACACCAGGTAAGGCAGAGCCCTGGAAACAACCTAGCTCTCCTAAAAGGATCCAATAACCTGTCAGCACCAAGGGCCAAGCATGCTTAATTATCCTGCTAAATAAGTAGACATGATAGAAAGTGGTGATTAGCTTCAGAAGTTAGAATGTTCTCGAAAAAGAATTCTGCATCCCTTGGCCCAACGCCAGCACCCCTTATTTGCATCCAATTGTCCTGTTGGAATCCTCCCCTCCACTCCAACTTAACACTCCACTTAACACTCAGTTCAGCTCTGCAAAGAACAAAGGTGGCACAGAGCTGTGTTTGCGTTTAAGGTGGGAAACACCACTAGACTCTGCCAGCCTGACAGGACAGCCGCTTCTCTCTCATCCCTGGAGGAAAGACAGGACTAGAACTAACAGTAGTTAAACCATGAACGAAAAAGAGACTAACAACTTCAGAAGTTGTGTGGTTGGGGAGGGGTGGGTGGGGAAGTAGAATAGGAAGCACAATCAAACATAGGAGAAACTGATACTCAACACTGAAAGTACCCACTCAGACCAAAGCTTATCCTCCAGCAGTTTTCAAGAGTTTTGTGTTTTGGCTTGGTTTTCTTACTAGTATAATAGGAAGGGCATGCATGTCTTGATTTCTCTTCTTGTCTATAAGCAATCAGCCTAAAAAACCCTTTTCCTAAGGGTCCAGAATTAAGCTATGAGACACACATGGGCTCTTGAAGGAATTTGTAAAAAGGGTACATGCTCTACAGAAAGTAGGTGACCAGAAATAGTCACCAAAACACCGATTCAATCAATACACACAATACCTAGTAGCGAGTAGGGAAACAGAAATTAAAGAGTTCCTATAGCAACTGCCCCAAAGCTAATCCAGACTGAGGCCACAGTCTGGTAGAATTCAACTGACATTTACCTTATTTAAAAAAAGAAAAAAATCAGGGGAGCATTTCTTCAGGTTTATTTCACATGTGATTTCTCATTTCTGGGGTTAGCTGGTTTTACATTAAAATAGATCTGGCAGGGGCGCCTGGGTGGCTCATTGGGTTAAGCCTCTGCCTACGGCTCAGGTCATGATCCCAGAGTCCTGGGATCGAGCCCTGCATCGGGCTCTCTGCTCAGCGGGGAGCCTGCTTCCCCCTCTCTCTCTGCCTGCCTCTCTGCCTACTTGTGATCTCTGTCTGTCAAATAAATGAATGAAAAATCTTTAAAAAAAAAAAGAGAGAACTGGCATACGTACACACACCTAAAAGAAAAAAAAAAGAGGAAAAGTTCATATATATATTTTTAAAAAGTATCAAGAGAACGAGAAGACAAACCAGACTGTGAGAAAATATTTACAAAGACACATCCGATACAGAACTATTATCCAAAATATGTTAAGAACCCTTAACATTTAACAGTAAGAAAATGAACGACTTGACTTAAAAAAGGGCAACAGATCAAAACAGACAGCTCACCAAAGATCAATAGATGGCAAATAAGCCCTATGAAAAGATGTTCAATGTGATATGTCATTAGGGATCTATGCATTAAAACAACAATGACATACCACCACGCAGTTATCAGAATAGCAAAAAAACTTAGAACACTGACAATACCAAATGCTGGTGAGGATGTAAAGGAACAGGAACTCTCTCTTACTGCTGCTGAGAACGCAAAATGGGACAGACACTTTGGAAGAGAGATTGGCAGTTTCTTACAAAACTAAATAAGCATTTTACCCCCTATAATCCAATATTCTCACTCCTTGGTATTTATAGAAATGAGTTGAAAACTTCTGTCTACTCTTAAAACCAGCATGTGGAGGTTTACAGCAGCTTGATGCATCATCACCAAAACTTGGAAGCAACCCAGATGTCCTTCAACAGATCAATGGACAAATTGCCGTACCTCTAGAAACCAGAGTATTATTCAGAGCTAATTAATAAGAGATGAGCTAACAAGTCATGATAAGCCATGGGGGGACCTTAATGTCTCTTACAAAGTGAAAGAAGCCAATCTGAAAAGGCTACATACACTATGATTCCAACTATATGACCTTCTGGAAAAGGCCAACTATGGAGATGGTAAAAAAGAATAGTTTGCCAGGAGTTAGAGGAGACAGAAGGATGAACAGGTGGAGCACAGGGGATGTTTCAGGGCCATGAAACTATTCTGTATGATACTAGGGTGGTGGACGCATGTCATTACACATTTGTCAAAACCCTCATGGAATGTACAACCCCAAGAATGAACACTAAAATGCACTACGGACTTTGGGTGATAATGATGTGTCAGTATGGGTTCATGGATTTAACACACCACTCTGAAATGAGAGGTTGATAAAGGGGCAGGCTGTGCATTTGTAGGGCCACAGGCCACACTGGGACTCTCTGTACTTTGTGCCCAACCTTGCTGTGAACCTAAAACTGCTCTACCAATAAAGGCTACCTTTTACAAAATTTTATCTATTTCCTCTGCTTATAGAGCACAAAAGCACGCACCCTGTGCCACACCTCACTGTAGAAAACTGGCAATGCCACACTACTGGGAAAAAAATCAAAATGAAATATTTTAAAAATAAAACATTCATTCGCTCAACAGTTACTGAGCTACAGGAGCATGTGCTACTACCCATTATTCTGGGTTCTGCTCTGTGGAGGTTATGTTCTAATGAAATAATCTTAAAAATCCACTTTTTAAAAAATATTTTATTTATTTATTTATTTATTTGAGAGAGAGAGAGCATGAGCAGGGGGAGGGACAAAGAGAGAGGGAGAAGCGGCCTCCCCACTGAGCAGAGAGCCCCGCTGGGGGCTTGATCCCAAGCTCCCGGGACTCTGAGATCATGACCTGGGCCAAAGGCAGACGCTCAACTGAGCCACCCAGGTACCTCCCAAATCCACTACTCTCAAAACCATCTACTGCTAACAGAAATCACTGCCAATACTTGCCTAAGAGATTATCAAAAAAAGAGAAAAAAGACCAGGAAAGAAAAAAAACAGTGATTCTTTGAAATATACAAAGGTTCCTAGGTGTGGGGGGTGGGGGGCGACAAAGGGCAGTATGTTTTTCCAGTGGTGCCCCGCCTAACTGTTATCAGGCATCAAAGTGTACAAAAATATGTACAGCACTGAAATGATAAAAGTGACACATTTATTATTAATAAGACCCAGGTAGAATGGTTCCTGTTTTCTAAGTTAGGATATAACCCTAAGAAAAGTTCTCGGAAGGTAATACATATCTAAAATGCCTCTCAGGGGGCGGGCGCCTGGATGGCTCAGTGGGTTGGAGTCTCTGCCTTCGGCTCAGGTCATGATCCCAGGGTCCTGGGATCGAGCCCTGCATCGGGCTCTCTGCTCGTCTCTCTCTGTGCCTGCCTCTCTGCCTACTTGTGATTTCTGTCTGTCAGATAAATAAATAAAATCTTTAAAATGCCTCTCAGAGGGGCGCCTGGGTGGCTCAGTGGGTTAAGCCTCTGCCTTTGGCTCAGGTCATGATCTCAGTGTCCTGGGATCGAGTCCCACATTGGGCTCTCTGCTTGGCAGGGAGCCTGCTTCCTCCTCTCTCTCTCTGCCTGCCTCTCTGCCTACTTGTGATCTCTCTCTGTCAAATAAATAAAATAAAAATCTTTAAAAAAAAATAAAATAAAATAAAATGCCTCTCAGAATACAAGTAGGCCCTTCCCCCCTAACTACATACATTTTAGCAAATTAAAGCTACACCTATAGGGCTATATATAAGATGCACACTTCACCCTTCGCAGGAAGGGACACAAAGACTTGTACATGTCCTTCCCCACACCTAGCTGGAACACTGTTGCCAGGCTATGGATACACAGTGAATGGCTGAACAAATGCAGGAATGGCAACAACTATCCTATTTGCCTTTAAAATGACTCCTGTGCTTAACAACAACCCACAGCACACTGTGTTTGTATGCAGGCTTCCAAAGTGCTGTGTTGCCTTGAGGTTAGGGCAAAAGGTGACACAGTCAGCCTCTGGAGTTGGATTCAGTCTTGTGGTGGGTAAACACCTTTTCCACCAGAAAAGGAGAAGCCGGCTGACCTTTCTACCATCCCCATTAATACAGGATAACAATAAAGCCCAAACCCATATCCCGCCCAAGTGATGCTACTCCCCCAGAGGTAAAAAAAGGGATGAATTCCTTCCTCACCTTAGCCTTACCTCTCACCTCCCCAAACTGTTTCTGCAGAAGCAAGGAAACTTCTGATTTTCTCAGTTGTGCAACAAAAGGCCCTTCCTACAAGATTATGGAGAGGTGGGCACGACATCAAGGGGGCAGGCACTGAGGCCAGGCTCCCCCCCCCATACTACCCAATATCAATAAAACACCATAATCACTTAACAGTGATGTCTGAGTCAACCTCAGGCTCGTGAAACTCAGCAACACACAGGTCTGCTTTGGCATATTTCCAGAAGGTGCTTTTTATTTTTTTATTTTTTTTAATTTTTAAATTGGGCATGGAGTTGAACATGGAATCACGACCCCAAGATCAAGACCTGAGCTGAGGGGACGCCTGGGTGGCTCAGTTGGTTAAGCATCTCAGGTCATGATCCCAGCGTCCTGGGACCCAAGTCCCACATTGGGCTCCTTGCTCGGCAGGGAGCCTGCTTCTCCCTCTGCCTCTGCCTGCCACTCTATCTGCCTGTGCTCGCTCTCTCTGACAAATGAATAAATAAGATCTTAAAAAAAAAAAAAAAAAAAGACCTGAGCTAAGATCAAGAGTTGGACGCTCAACTGACTGAGCCACCCAGGCTCCCAGAAGGTGCTTATTTCTTGTGGCAGTCACATGAAAAGGATGAAAATTAACAAAGAAAACGATCCCTCTGACCTGTCTCCCAAACTGTCAACATGCAAATGATGTTTCATGTCTACATTTCTGCACTGTCAATCATTACCAATTTATGGTCAACTCAACTCAGTTCCCAAAGGTCCACTGTATGCCAGGCTGTGTTCTGGACATATGGTTCCTGCCATGAGCAGGGAATATGCAAATGTTCCCACATGGGGTACGGGCTTATTCAGGTTTGCCTTCATTGGGAAGACATTGAGTTCCAGGTATTTCAGACAATGCAAAAAATTAGAGAGGCTGCATGTGACCTGGAGTGTCAAGAAAGGCGGCTTAGAAAGGGTAAGACTTGGCTGGGAGGGAGGAACAGAAAGAATTCAGATAGGCTGGGAGAGAAAGGAAAAGGATTCCAGGCAAACAGTTCTGTGCTCAAAGATCTTATTAGGGGTTCTGAACCTGAGCTTTCTAACTGATACCCGTGGGAGCTTAAGGGCATAAGCATAACGAATTTATGAAAAACCAGTACCTCTAAGAATGAGATCTAGTAGGATGAATTTAAAAACCCAACAATGTTCCTGGTAGGAAATTTGGAAAGTGAGGGATCTCAAAGGAAGAAGGAAGGGAGACCTGGCAATATTCTCCCAGATAAGCAAAGATCCACCTATTCTGAACAGGACTGGGGGAGTCAACAGACTCAAATTTCCAGCCTATTTCCAGATCAGAAACTGGGACTTATAGCAAGTTTCTTAACTTCCCTCTGACCCTCCATTTCCTCAATTTTTGAATGGAGAGAATAATACATAAATCATCAGATTAGGGCAATGCATGGAAATTACCCAGTTCAACAGTCGATACATAAATGTTCAATAAACGGTTAACTGTTGCTGTCATCACGTGCAAAAAGCAGCACAAAAAGCTGTCCAGTTCAGGTTAAGTGAGGGACTACAAAACGGCAGCACCTTTGGGGAAAATCTGAGCGTCTGATCTGCCTTGCACTTTCACATACAACATTTTAATCCTGGTGGATGGCTTGGACTATAAAAATCAAAGCAACATGACAGATGTCAGTGGCTTCACGGCCAAATACCAGGACGGCCTTTGTTGGTACTGCTTTCTAGAAAGTACATCTCACCTGCACAACTGAGAGAGAACAGTCACCTTCCTCAGTCCAGGAGCCAGGCGAAAACTCACTAATTACCCACCTGGGATTAATCTATTCTGTACCCTGTCTAAAAGAGTTCGAAAACATAGGCTGGCAAAGAACCTATTCAACAAACTTTTAACGAGTGTCTCTGTATTAGACACTGTGATGGATCCTTTTAGGGCCTCTTAATCCAGGAGCACAAGGAAAAGCACCAGAGACTCTCATGACCCAGATGACTTCGATTCACAACTGCGAGGAATCCTCACAGGTCTGAGAAAGGCTCCACCCCTCTTTTTTACAGAAAAGGAAAGAGATAAATTAAGACATATGCATTCTTTCACTCATTCCACATTTATTCATGCATTTCAAAGAAACATCTGTTCTGCACTGCTAGGTATAAAGCACCAGGTAGAGAGAGAGAGCCATTGCCCTCAAGGGGTTTACAGTCCCAAGGGCATAAAATTAACATCGAGCTATCACAAGGCCAACCAGGGGTAGGAGTCATCCCAAGCATACAAAGTACTACGGGAAGGGACCGGGATGGGACGAATTCTCAGGGAGGTCTGGGAAGCCTTCTAGAAGGGTGCTACATCAGATAGGCAAGGATTTGCAGAAACTAATCAGAGGCCATGCAGGGATGCCAAACAAGCATGGGATTCAACGTGGTGGAGACACTGGGGGAAGTCTATCTGTGGTGTCTGGAAATGGGGAGCTGTTTGTTGCAAGAATGGGTAGGTATTTTGGATACCTGGATCCAATAGAGGTAGGTGGGCCCAGAACCATGAAAGGTTTTGTATGCCCACCTAAGGAGGTAACTATACTGAGTACAGTAACATTACATAGTGCTAAGAAACCTGTTCAGGAGGGGTGGGGGGAAGAAGGAAAAGAAATCAGATCTTAGATCCACATAGTACTGGCATAGCTTCATGCTCCAGACCTCTTAAAACGGCACTGCAGTTTTGGGGGAAGGGGACTCCCACTCTCCATGAGCAGGCAGTATCTTTCTTGTCTTAATTTATCCTCTTTATCATCAATTTTTGCCCTTTCTCTTTCCCTTAACCAGATGCTAGAAATGAGGCAAACATGTAGATTCTGGGGAAACCCAAGGAGCTTTTTTGGGGGTGGGGTGGGGGAGGAAATGTGGTGCAACTCCATCAGCCTTAGTCATACAACCTTCGGTGAGGTCAGCTTCATACCACTGCCTCACTCCAGCTGCCCCAGCCTGATTTGTTTCCATTCACCTCCTTAATCCCAATGGTTTTTGAAGGCCATCAATGTTTTCCTTTGTGTATAATGTAGAGGGTGGCCTGACTTCCCCTTTATGACTTTGCTTCACTCTGGTGCCATCTTATTCTCTTTGGAGGCCCAGATGGAATTCTGACATCAAATTCTCCCCCATCAACAACCTCCACCTCCAATATTTGCACACGCACACACAGCCAAAATGTTCCAACTCGAAATCATCTTCCAAACTGACAGAGCTCTTCCCCTTTATTTTGCCATCTTCATGCCCTCAGCTTGGACACCTGGGTCTCTCCCCCCACCCCCCATTCTTACCTTACCTTCAGACGCTTCATTTCTCCTACAGAAATCAGTGTAAATAGTGTGTTTCTCCCTACAAACCCTTTATACAAGGTGCAGGGCTCTGTGCCCTACCACATTCTCCTTAATCATGAGCCTTGGGTGCTCCTGCCTCACCACCCAAGTGGCATTTTTAAAGGTCTATTTGGCTCTTAAAATATATTCCACATTAACTAATATCCATGTATTGTCTTGCTAAGAGAAAGAGGTAACCATCTGGGTACAGCATTAAAAAAAAAAAAAAAAAAAGACAGGGGAAGGGGAAAAGGAGAAACAGAGGCCCCTTGGTCAAGTGAGTTCGGATACAGCAATAACACTTGGGCCGTGTTCAAAGTTGCCCACTCATCCATCACAGCTCCTCGAAGAAGACTATTAACTTGCTAGCCATTATCCAACCACCTTCACCACACCCTTAGTCCCCCAGGGAAGAGCTTAAGGCCAGAGGAGATAGGCGTATTCATGTCACCCCCAACCCCAGGTAAAAAACAATTAAGTCCGCTATAAAAGCGGGGATACAACAAGCCCAAATTGAACCCAGCCTATCGCTCATTGTAGCAAGGGGTGGGTGATTCACTGCTGGGGGGGGCGGGCGGGGGGAGACAGTTAGGAAAAAGGAAAATCGTGGAAAGTCCCAGAGGAAGTGGTAACCCTATTCTCGAAGCGGGGCCAGAATGTACACTGGCTCATAGGTACACTCAGCGCCCCTGCTGCCGCTGCTCTCCCACCTCAACCTCTTCTTACTCGCCCTCTCCTGCCAACACGCGCCTCACCCCCATGCCTTCACTCACAGCATTATCCTTGGGTGAATGTCTCAGCTCTGCCCCACTACCCACCCACCGGCAGACATGGACATCTGGGGTTAGGAAGTCTACCACTGCTAAACGGGGCGACGAGCTGCTTCCCATCTCCCCACCCACTCATCCTTATTGTGCCTTTTGCCCAGTCTGATGGCAGCCCAAGCCGCTGATGTGAGTCGGCTAGAATGCAGCGGAGAGGGCAAAGGAGGAACACATCGCACAGGGAACCAAGAGGACCCGCTGCCCCTCCTTGAAGTGCCCCACCCCCACCCCTCCAGCCCCGAGTCGGGCTGGGGGCGCAGTCAGACAAGGGAAGGGAAGCACACTCGGTCCCTGTCCGCAGCTGCACACAAAGCCCTTCACCTTCTCCTTGCCTTCCAAGCTCCTCCCTGGGCTTCGTTTTTCCGAGGGTCTCGGATGCCCCCTTCGGTGGTCGGCGGGACGGTCCCACCCGCTTTCGCCGCTCTGCCTCCTCCTCCCTCGCGTCTCAGGCGCCTCCTCCCCGCCCCTCGCCACAGACCTCGGAGGGAGCTCAGCCCGGGTTCGGGGGCCGCAAGAGCACCCCACGCGCGCGGCGTCCCTGCGCCCCGGGGGAGCGGACAGCGGTCCAGCGCGCGCCGCACAACTTCGCCCAGCCGCTCCGCCACCCGCTCGCGGGCGCACAGCCCATCCCCGCAGCGGTCGGGTCGCGTGCCCGACCAACCCCAGCGGGTCGAGAGCCCCGCTGCAGCCACGCTCCTACCTGCGCGGCGGCGAGAAGCGAGGGCAGCGCGCGCCCCGGCCGGAGCCCCGCGCCGCGTCTGCCCTTGTGCTGCTGCGGCGGCGGCGGCGGCGTCTGCAGCGGCCGCGGGCTGGCTGGCTGGCTGACTGGCTGGCTGCCCGGCTGACTCCTCACTGGGGCTTCCTGTAGGGCTGGACAAAGGACATTTCCTGGGAGGAGCAGGGGAATGTTCCCAGCATGCCTCGATTTGTAGTTCCCGGGGACTTCCTGCCACCAGGGCAGCGGGCGCGGAGGCTCCCCCCGCTAGACGCGCACCCGGCACGCGAGGACACGCGCTCGCTCCTTCCCTCGCGCTCCAGGGCTGGGAGCGGCGGGGGAGTCTAGCCCTGGACCCGGCTCCGCCCCGCGGCCCCGCCGAGCGCGACTCCGCGCTCCAGAACGCGGCCGCCCCCGCAGCTGGTGGCCTGTCGCCGAGCTGTCGCGGGGTGCGGGAGGACTCCGCGGGTGAGAGCTGCCATTTCTTCGGATAGGGGGAAGTTTGGGGTGGGTTCTTTTTGAGTTGATTTGTTTTTTCAATAGATTTCTTTTTCTTTTTCCTTGTCTTTTTTAAACCGCCGGAATCCTGCTGGGGGCGGTTTAAGGAACTTGACTGCTCACCAGGAATTCAGGTTCCTTAAGATTTGGGCGCTTCATCCTTAAAACCGTAAGACCTGTTTTGTTTACAGATCCTGACCGGGTGATATTGCTCTCTCCCATGTTGGCCTTGTCCCAGGCGTGTTTTCAAGAAAAGTAATTAAACTAAGAGACTGAAGACAGATTGCATGACTTAACTCCAAGACACGTAAAAAACGACAACAAAACAACCTGTGCTGCAGACTTAGGAGCATGCTGGAATTTCTCTTTCTCTTGTTCGCCTTTAGGATTTGGTTTCGTCCGCCTTACAAACAGACGCGATGGTCACTGTATGGCCATCTGTATCAGGGGTTTAGGAATATTGGGCATTGGCTATAAGGCAGAACTCCACTTCCAGCCCAGCCTATCAGGAGTCCTCCACAAATTCCTGTCTCATTCTGGAACTGCATATCCAGGATGCTCATGGGAAAAATCAAGGAAGGGCCACGTGGAGACTTAGGAAAAGCAGTGCTCTCTCCTTAAGGAGGGTGATCAGAATGTAATGAACGGAGCTAGGAAAGGAGGAGTTCCAACATGCTCTAAAATGTGTTTGAAAAGTAACCAGAGAGTGGGTCATAATGACCAGGCCTATCCATTTGGCCTCGCACATTCAATGTGCATTTAAGAAAAGTGCATCCATGTTGCGGCTCTAGTTCTTTCTCTTGAGATACTTAACCACAGGGAGAAGATGGGCTGGATCCATTTAAGGTGTAGCAATGGTGAGAAGTGTGCAGATGTCATCACCTATCCCCCCAAAGTTCCCATTGCATGTCTCCCTGTTGACTATCCACCTAAATTAATTTTGGTGTCATATTTGCATTTGGGGGACCCTGCAAATCACTGCTTCCTAAGGGTTTGCAGTCTGGTAACATTCTAATAAAACTGCCATTCCCTCCACCACCACCAAGAAAAAAAAAAGATAATTGATAATCATTTGGCAAACCCAGCGACCTCTTGTAGTGCTCAGTCTGAAAAAAATGAAACACTTGCTACAGCATTTAACATGGCCTGCTATGTCCTCAGCAGAGCTCTTTTCTGCCTTCCAATATAGCGCACCCTCCTCATTCTCCTCCTACGTTTCTAAGTTAGCTCAAGATGCCTAAAATTTCACTCACCTCCCTCCCATACCAAAACCGTCTCTTTTGTTGCCAACCCCGGTTAACTGGTGACTTCAGTAGGGATCTGTTGAACACTTACTACACGTTAGTCACCATGCCCGGAGTACACATATGTTAACGTTCCACTGTTAAGACATGTACTGAGTAAGCGCTGTCTTAACCCTCAAGAAGTTCATACTCCTGGGCTCCATGCTGAGTTAGAGCCTACTTAAAAAAAAAAAAAAGTTCATACTCCAGCTGACCTCACACAGACAATTACCACATAATATTTAAGTGCTAAACATAGAGGTTTGTGTTCTCAGAGGGTCTCACTCTTTCCATAAACTCTTTTGTTCAGGCAAAATCAGGAATGGGAACAAGAGAGGCCGGGAAACGCCAAGTAGTACATAGGGACACTTGGTATGTGAAATTTGGTTGTGAAGGGGGTGGTAACTGGGAAGGAAATAGGGTCTAAGGGGAAGACGATTTCTGTTTGTGGGCTTTCTGTTTGTTTAGTTTTTAAGATGACAGCTCCTTGGGGATGCTTAAAAGCTGATGGGAAAGGTCTAGGGGAGAGGCAAAAGGTGAAGCCAGAGGAGAGAGAAAGGAGAAGAGATCAGGCATTCAACAAATACTTGTTGAATTAACTAATTCCTGTTACATATCATTGCTGAAGATGTTCAGATCGACATTAATAAATTGCACATTCCCAGCTAATATCCGCAAAGCCTGAGACCAGACAGAAAATGACATTCCTTTCTCCCTCAGTCATGCATCCTCCCCGCTCCCTTCAAGCCCTCAGGGGAGGGAGTAGGGAGTGAGGGGAGGGAAACAAGGGTTCCCTGATGTTACAGGATGGAGACCAAGTTTTCCAATTCTACAGCAGATTCCAAAGGCACACAGCAACTTCAGAAAAGTCTTAACTTCCCAGCCTATGTGTTTAATTTTTTAATTAAATGAATATTTGGGGTGCCTGGGTGGCTCAGTCAGTTAAGCGGCTGCCTTTGGCTCAGGTCATGATCCCAGGGTCCTGGGATCCAGCCCCACACTGGGCTCCCTGCTCAGTGGGAAGCCTGCTTCTCCCTCTCCTGCTGCTCCCACTGCTTGTGCATGCCCTCTCTCTCTGTTAAATAAATAAATAAAATCTTTAAAAAAATAAGCAAATATTTTACCCTTGCCTTTTTCCCCCTTCACTTTGAGATAGAATAGGTTTATACTCATCCTTACTTTTCAAAATGGGAATTGAACCTGGAGAGATTTGCCTCCATGTTTTAACAAGCATGAGGTGGACACCTGTTGTTTCCTTACCCTCACAAGCATCCATCCTGCCCCCCTTTTGTGGTAACAACACCTTTGGGGAAACAATCCCCTTTCCAGCTTAGCCCTTACTGTTTTGAGAGGGGCTCTGCTTCAGTGGTGGCTACATAATCATCACCTACCAACTACCTTGTCCCATTGCTGTACAAAGGATCAGCTAAAAGAAGCAAAGTTGAGAAAGGTGGGTGTGTGCGCACACACGTGCACACATGTGCAACATGCAGACATACAGAGATGGAGATGGAGAACACACGCACCAGCAAATCCTTATGATATTGTTTGACCACCCCTGAAGGCAAGGTAACCCTAGATGTTTTGCTAGATGAGCCAGAACATTCCCTTTTGGGCTTAAGCTATTTTGACTTCAGTTCCATCTCTTGCAGCCAAGAGAGTTCTCTACAGCTGAGTATGGGGTGTTACAGTGCAGATCCTTCAATGGGCAGCTGGTTAAGCTGAAGAAGGGTGAGAGGTGAAAGGATCCCTCTGTCCCAGGCTGAGGAATTGGAAATCTTTGTGATACTGGTCATCGAAAACACCGAATAAAAGGTCTCCAGGTCCCAGCATTTCAAAGGTGGAGTTTTAGAGGTCTTGATTGACAAATGTCAGCATTTGGACTGCTTGCAGTGTTTGCAAATATTCAAAAGAAAGAGACATGATAATGTTGAAACCGGCCTCTTCAGAAGCAGGAAGAAAGAAATTACAGCCTGGCTAAAAGGTGCTCTTTTTGACTCTAGCCAGCAAACCCAAATGGTCAAGAGTCAGATATATTGAGCCATGCCAGGATGAAAAAAGGAAATTCTCTGCCCTTTCCAGAGTAACAGCAAAGGCAGGAAGGTTAAAAAAAAACTCATCATGGAAAGTCCATCTCCAGGGTCTGCATCAGACTCCTGCTGTACCATCCCTGTCCGAGAAAGGGAAGAATTAACCCCATTTTAAGTAGGGTGACCATATAATTTATAATCCAAAATGGGACAATTTGGAGTGTGGGGAGGGGTGCTATTAATAATTACACCTGAATGACAGCTCTAAAGCAGGTCACCCTAATTAAAAGAGCTCACCACTAGGATACAGCCTTGCATCAAGAGGCCGATCTATCTGTCCTCCTTCATCCCAGTTCATTGTTCCAGTTGCCCCTAGGCAGAGGTCAGGATGGTGGCCATTAAACTGAAGACTGGAAAGTGAATCAACCATAAGGCTTTTCCTTAACAGACAGAAAGTTCCAGGCCGGGGTCTAGAGTATAGATGAACCCCAACACTGCTGAGTTACAAGAGCAAGTGGGTGGGAAAGCAGTTCAGTCCTGAGAACAGAAACCCTCCCCAATTCCCACTGAGGTTGTGCTCAGCGATGAAAATAATGAATAAGAATCTTTCTCAAGAGTTTGAGTGGAAACAGCTCCACTGGCTGCCATTGGCAACTCAGTTCTTTTCGCGGCAGGTAATTCTTGCTCTTTCTAATTAGCAGAGTTGAACGCACCCTATAGGACAGTCTGGCTGCTGATTATTTTCCCTTTCCTTTGCTACAAGTGGAGTTGCTATTTTTCCTTCTACCACTTTACACGGACTGTGTGGGGGCATCACCAGACCTGTAGTTTCGCCATGAGCTATCAGAACAGAAATCACTTAAAGGTCAAGGACCAGGAACTAGACCCAAAGTAAAGTTCTCTCCCTTTGGAGTGTGCGTGAGTTTCTTTTCATTCATGCATAGAATCATTACAGGCTATTAGGTGGGGACATTTTTTAAATCAAGTGTATGGTAGAAAGCAAGCCAAGAGATGGACTGTAGGACCCAGCTCTTATTTTTGACTGGCTCAGCTTGCATTTCCCTTCTTAGAATAAATGCCCTAATTTTCCTTCAGAGAAACTGTCCGTCTCTCAGCTTTAGTCTTGTCTGGAAGAGCCTTTCACCTTCCCCACCTCTACCTCTTAGTCATGCAGCTCCTGGGCTAGGTCTGTAACCCAGCCGGCCAGTCGGCACTCCCACAGACCAGGGAGGGATCCAGAAGGGGCAACTGACCCAGAAGCTAAGGTTAAAGAAACCCTCTTTCTCTGTTGGAGCTGCTAATGGAAAAGACCGCAAAAACCTGAAGATGCTTGAGAAGGGAGGCTAGAGGTGGGAACCTGAATGCGGCATCAAAACAGAAAAGAGTGGAGAAGAGGGAAAGACAGAGAAAGAAAGAGAAGTTTATTTGAGGTCTTCAATTCACCCTATCCCTGTACTTGTCAGTTGCGTGAACGATTAAATATCCCTAACCATTACAGTGTTTATTTATTTATCTAATTGAATTGGATATCTACCCACTTCAACAGAAATAGTTCTAACTCAAGTCCTCCGAGAATGTGTTTTGGTGTTTCTCGTGGTGAAAATTCTCAGGCAAGAGGGAGGGGAGTGGGAAGCAAGAATGAGCTCACCAGGGCGCCTGGGTGGCTCAGTGGGGTAAAGCCTCTGCCTTCGGCTCAGGTCATGATCCCAGGGTCCTGGGATCCAGTCCCACATCAGGTTCTCTGCTCATTGGGGAGCCTGCTTCCCTTCCTCTCTCTCTGCCTACCTCTCTGCCTGCTTGTGAACTCTGTCAAGTAAATAAATAAAATATTTAAAAAAAAAAAAAAAAAAGAATGAGCTCACCTGGGCAGCTTATCAGTGAAATGTTCTTTTTCTCAGTAGACACCAGTACCGGCTCCCTAATTCCATCATCCAGGCTGGTTAGGACTGTGTGTGGGAAACTGACCACCTTCCAGGGTTGGATTGACACAGAACACAAGGATCAGTCAGTGCCCAACTTGGAAGAGACATGTTCTCATCCTTGTATTGGTATGTTTGCTGAAAAATAAATAACAAAAACAAAAGATTTTCCACCCTTACAGTTATTGTGTAACTTGGTTTGTTTGTTATTAGGTAACATACAGCTCTATTTTGTTTTGTTTTCTGGTGGCATTTATCTTCTTCTTCTCAAGCCCCAACTAAAACTTGTATTCCCACAGCCAGGCCTTTCTTTCTCCTCTGCCCAGAGCCGGCTGGCTCTCCACTGTCAGTCCAAATCTTTTTGTGGATAACTACTTCCCACCTTAAACCTAACTGTCCCTTCCTTATAGAGAGACCTTCTCAGACTGCTCTGTCTACAGTAGACTCCCATTCTTTCTCTCAGTCCTTTGTTTTCTTCATGTTTGAAACACTTTAATAAACTTTGTTTTCCTGTGTTTTGTCTCTCTCCCGCAGCTAGCATGGCAACTCCCAGAGTGTGGTCTGTGTCTCTCTGATTCATACTTTTGTCCCAGGAGCCTAGCACAGTGCTCAGCTCCTACAATAGGAACTCAAAAGGTATTTGGTGAATGCATTTAATGAAGAAATATTTTTTAAGCACCTGTGAGTAGCATTACTGTTCACTGTGTGCAACTTCTCTTAGATCCATTTATTTATTTATTTATTCATTCATTTAAAAAGATTTTATCCATTTATTTGTCAGAGAGAGAGAGAGAGAGCACAAGCAGTGGGAGCAGCAGGCAGAGGAAGAAGCAGGCTCCCCACTGAATAGGGAGCTTGATGTGGGACTCGATCCCAGGACCCCAGGATCGTGACCTGAGCTGAAGGCAGGTTCTTAACCGACTGAGTCACCCAGGCATCCCAGATCCACTTTTTTAAAGTAAACTTTTTATTAAAGTATAATGTATAAAAAAAAATGAAGAGTTCATTAAGGTAAAGTATGCAGATATCAAAGACTATCTTATTTCCTAGAGCAGAATTTGGGGATGGAACAGGCGAAAGTATTTTCCATCTGATCAAAGGAAATAGAGGGAGGAGAAGGGGATGTTTTTGCTGGGATTAACTTGGCTGAGGGTTAGGTCTTGAACAATCTGCTTCCTACATATGTTTCTCCCAGCATGAGCCCAAGACTTTGTTTCCTTGCTGGGCTCCAAATAGCCTAGAACCTCTTATCCCTCAAGGATGGGATAAGAGGAAAATAAATTGTGAGTACTGGGAAAATTTAGGTTAAGGTAGGCCAAGGTATATCTTTCAGTCACCTCTGTACTTCAGAAACTAGAAAGATATTTAGTTCACTAAGTTTTTAAAGATTTTTTTTTAATTTATTTGACAGAGATCACAAGTAGGCAGAGAGGCAGGCAGAGAGAGAGGAAGGGAAGTAGGCTCCCTGCTGAGCAGAGAGCCTGATGAGGGCTCGATTCCAGGGTCCTGGGATCATGACCTGAGCTGAAGGCAGAGGCTTTAACCCACTGAGCCACCCAGGTACCCCAAGTTCACTAAGTTCTAAAAACAAATCTGTATCTGATTTAATGGAGAAACTTTAGACACCCTCTCCCTAAGATTAGAAGCAGGATAAGAATGGCCAGTATCACTGCTACTCTTCAAAATGGTACTGGAAATCTATGCCAACGCAAATGATCAGCTACATGGAATTCATCATAAACAAGGAACCATCTATTTATTTAACATTCACAAATAGGCTCTATTTCACAAATAAGGAGGCTCTGGGTGGCTACATTAGACTGAGGTTATTCAGAAGTAAGCCTCAGAGGCTGAATTTAAGCCCACGAGGCAAGCATGAGAACATCCAGTGTGGGATTGTAAAGGGCAGAGCCAGGAAGCTCCACCCAGCAGACCTCCAGCCATGCCTGCGCCTTCTGTCACAGCGCTCAGCATCAGGGACACCAAAATGGCAGCCACAGGTAGTATTGGCGAATCTGGTGAAAGAACAATAACCACACGGGGAGAGAACTCTGTGACTGGGCTTACGTGGCAAGCAATCAGGGCCCAGAAGAAACTGGGCTTGCCAGAGGTTGCTTTCCCAGGGGTGACACCACAGCCGAGTCTTGGAGAAGAGAAGTGGGTTTTTTGGGCACTCCCAGCGAGGATAAACACCGAGGTGCCCTACTGGAGAGGGTGGGGCAGGATGCTCCTGCAGGGAGACAGAGGCTAGAGAATCAGGCACGGGCCTGGCTCCTGAATGTCACTGTGAGTCATGTGGAAGAGTGTGGACAGTGGACGCAGCACTGGGGTAATGAGACAGACCAAAAAAAGAAGCATCCATAAGGGTAGACAGACTGGAAAGAACATGGCTCAGCCCTCACAGGTTGAAGGAGGAAGTGGGGTTACTGTCTTTGTGTCTGCCAACTCCACAGCCAGCAATGATCACTTCCATTGTCATGCTCTTTTTCCTGTCCTTTACCACCAGTCACAGCTTTTTAAAGGGTGTTACCAAAACTTTATCCTATGCTGAATAAAGTTGTGTTGAGCCTCCCGCCCACTCATCATCTTTTCTCTTTGATCCTTGTGGCTTCATCTCCAGCCAAACAAGAGGGTCCCCCAATATAGCTTCAATGAAACTGAAAAGAAAAATCCATTCTTTCAACAAATGTTTACAGAGTGTTTATGGTGCTGGGATACCACAGTAAATAAAATATGGTCTCTGCTCTGAAGGAGCTTATGGGCTTGAGTTGACCAAACAGAGAATAACACCAGAATCAGAAAACATTATATGATACTGTGTGCCAAGCTGTGTTCTCCCACACAGGAATCTGTCAGTCATTTAATTCTCTGGACAACCCTATGAGGCAGGTTGTATGAGGCATCCCTGCCATCTTACCTGACTAGTGGGCTTGGGACACACAATGGCATAGCTCCAGTGCCTGTGACTTCTCCCCTTCACTTTAACAGCTTAACGACAATCTAGTGTGATAAATGACATGATGCAGACACGTTGCATTAGAGAAACATTCAGGGTACTACTGGTACCTAACCCAGCCTTCGGGGTCAGGAGCCATTTTCTGGAAATCTTCCAAGCCAAATCTGAAAGGGACAGTAGGAGCTAGCCAGGTGACAGAGAAAAGGAGGGAGGGGACTCTGGGTCAAAGAAATCCTAAGTGTAAAGTCTCAGGGCCCAGAAACAGCTTGGCATCCATCACAAAGCATCCCGAAAAGCCAAATGAGGCCTGGATGAGGGAGTGACAGTGGGGGTGGGGAGGAATAAAAGTTCAGTTGATTGACTTAGATCTTAACATTTGGTGCTAGAAGAAAACATGTAGGCAAGACATCGGAACAGATTCTGGACAAGGTCCAGAAAATCCCAAGTTCAAATATCATATCCCTTTCAAGACAGGATGACTTTTTTTTTGAAGCCAAAATTCGAATCATGTTTTTGGATTTGTGGATTCATTGAATGTCTTAAAAGAATATTTCTTACTGACCACATAGAGTTACGTATTTAACCACTCATTTTTGTTGAGAGGAATAGAATTGCATTAAAATACATGTAAAATTACCCCCTACAAGTCAGTTACTACCGTGACTGAACCATCATTCTTAAACTCAACATGAATTTATTGGGCACCTACTAGATGTCAGGCCTAGTATATAACACCAGACGACATCTGAGTGAAGAAGACAGGTCCAGGAGCTTGCACTATGCATACTTCAGTATATCCTGAATATCTTTGAAGTCTGGAACCATGGTTTTCATATTTGTAGAATATATAAAGTTTTTGGTCCAGGCATCTCATCTTACAGACAAAGAAACTAAAGAGGTTAAGTGATTTACCCACATTCATACAACTCAGTATAGTGCAGTGTTGGGGACTTGACCCAGAATCACATACTTCCCAGTCAGTGCTCTTTCCAATAGCACCCCACTCGCTTAGATCTCCTGAATCACGGGTTCAAGCGGAATGTTTGTCGAGAAGCCAAGCAGAGCTGTAAGTCAGGATTCTCACGGGACTATTTCACGAGCAATCTAACATTCTCCCCCTCTCACGAGATAACAGCCTAGAAAAAGCCAACACTGTCCAATTTACAAAAATGTTTTCATGTTCATTATCTCATCCAAGCTTCAAGCGACCCTATGAGGCAGACTCCGTAGATATTAACCTCCACGCAGATGAGGAAATGGAGCTTTAGCATTTCAGTGACATGAGCATGGTGACAAACAGCCAGGAGGGCATGGCCAGTGGCCCCAGCCACAATCCACAGAGGCACTGAAACTACTCGGGAATTAATCAGAGATTCCATGCCATTTAACTCAGATTTCCACCAACACTCTCAACACCAGTGATGAGATGTGAATTGTTTCGATTCTCACTCAAGGAGTAAGTGTCCTTGGATCAAAATATAAAAACCCTCTCGGGTCTGTGGATATACCTTAGTGGAGATTTTCTGTGCTACACACACGCATGTTTCTTGGTGTAACTAGAGTCTTCTCCCAATCCCAAGAAAACCTAAAGCTGGCAGCTGAATTCTAAAGCCAGTGTATGACAAAGCATAGAGAATGAGAGCTTTTTTTAAGTATAAATTTTAATCCCCTCCTTATACCTCTCATGGAGTCATATGATTGGAAATGGAAATGGAAGAGAAAACAAAGATTGCAGAAATGCGGTAAGTGTTTCATGAGTGTCAAAGCCAATGAATAATAGAAAGGGAATGTACAAAAATATGTTTGGGTTATAGATGATACAAGAGAAGTGTGAATCCATCCTTGCTATTAAGGAATTAGAACAATAAGGTATTCAGATGAAAAATGAAAAGTCACTCTTCACATACCACGGGCGGTCTTGCTACTCCCACAGTGATTTGAGAAAAATGTTTTTTTTAGGAAATATATCTTGAACAAGACTGTGCAGTTATATCCAAGTAAGTTATCTCTGCCTTTGGTGAGTGTGAGTGACTAATGCTTTCCAGTTACGGGTACTGGGAAAACTGCACCGCAAAAGATAATTCCGAACAAGTAAAATAGTCTGCTGTCGTTTGCACATATAATAAATCCCTTTTTTTGAGCATAAAGAGAGATTTGATTTTTCTTTTTTTTTTTTTAAAGATTTTATTTATTTGCTTGACAGACAGAGATCACAAGTAGGCAGAGAGAGAAGGAGGGGAAGCAGGTTCCCTGCTGAACAGAGAGCCTGATGCAGGGCTCGATCCCAGGACCCTGGGATCATGACCTGAACTGAAGGCAGAGGCTTTAACCCACTGAGCCACCCAGGTGCCCCAGATTTGATTTTTCTTAACGGAACTAATCATCAGGGTTCACCAGCCCTCCCTATTAAAGACTACAAATTTGAAGGGATGCCAAATACTCCAGGGTCTAGATCTGCCCTCCGGGCCTCAAGTCTGTAGGCTGAGGCTCCATTCTTTAACCCTTGCCGTCTGTTTTTTCCTTGAAATTCTTTGCTCCTTCCCTTTCATTTCCCACCCCAGATGCCCAGAGACCTGATAGACTGAGCCACAGAACACTCGCGCTCTATGGCATTCAGATTTTTAAAATTGAAATACAATCAGTATACACAATGTTATAGTAGTTTCAGTTGTACAACATGTTGGTTCGACCATTCTGTACGTTACTCAATGTCCGCCTCGATGAGTGTTGTCACCGTCTGTCACCATATGACACTATTACAAATTTTAGACTATGTTCCCAGGGCTGCACTCTTCATCCCTTCTTTATTTATAACTGAAAGTTTGTACCTCTCAATCCACCTCACCTGTTTTGCCTATCAGCCCACCCACTTCCCCTCCGGTAACAACCAGTTTGTTCTCTGTGTTTTAGACTCTGGTTTTTGTTGTTGTTGTTGTTGTTGTTGTTTTTCATTTGTTTCCCTTCTTAGATGCCACGTCTAAGTGAAATTATATGGTATTTGTCTTTCTCTGGCTGACGTATTTCACTGAGCCTAATACCCTCTAAGTCCATCCATGTTGCCGCTGACTGCGAGCTCTCATTCCTTTTATGGCTGAGCGACATTCCATCGTGTGCACACATGCCACATCTTCATTATCCCTTCATCTACTGATAGATTGCAGTTTATTTCACGCTGTTTCCATTGGTTCATGAGATGTTTCGTGCAAGTTCTTGATTCTGTCTCCCCAGCTAGCCTCGAAGCTTCTTAGGGCAGGAATCTCGCCTCGTGGTTATCCTCACCTGCCTCCCCCACTGAGTGCCAGCGCTGCCCTGTGCACAGAGTAGGTTCAGAAGCACAAGGAGTTGTGTAACCCTCCCCTTTCCCTTCCACAGAACTCAGAGTAATTGGTCAGCAGGGATACACGGACACCGCCCAGAGCAGATGGAGAGCTCATGTCTTCCCAGCATGGCAGTCAGTCTCGGTCGGCCCTCGGCTCTGTGGGCTCTCTTCCGTAAACTCACTCATCTTTCCTGGTCCTGCTTCCCTAATTAGACTTTCCTTGGTCCCATAGTCAGTACTCCAGCTGTACTTAGTTCCTGGCTTAACTTTCTGGTCACTCTCAAGCCAGAAATCCTTCTTGGTGCAGGACTTCAAAGACACTCTTCTCTCTTATTTTGCTAACTTTGTTTCCTCTTCCTACTCCAGGATTTGCTGTATGACCTTCTGTTTCTTCTGGCTGCTCCCGGAGGCCCTTAATCTGTTACGAATGGACTCTTGAATAGTTGCTTTAATCATTAACACTTATAATTATTTATACCAATTACCCACACCAGCCCACGGGGAAGAATGGGAAATTCTTTCCTGGCATGGTTGTGCCTTACGTGTTTTGATTACACCTGCATGTTCTCCTGCCTGGAAGAGAATCTGTAACTCTAGAGATGAAATAGTGCACTTTTTCCCCCCCCTGTGAGATCTTTACTCATGGTCATTTGCTTTGGCTGTTGAATATAAACAAACCAATTTAACAGCTCTAAAAGGTCAGCTGAAAAAGGACACAGTCCATCTGTGGACTCATTAAAAATAAATGGAAGAGTTATGGAGAGATATTATATCTTATGTCAAGACTTTTTTTTTTTTTTTTTTTTTTTGAGGGCGAGTGGAAGGCAGTGCCAAGTGGGAGGTGGATAGTTCATTGGGATTGTGCCCTGAGACACATCTGTTGGGATATTTGGGTTGATTCCATTTAGAGACGCCAGAAAATTAGAACAAGGGTGTGTGCCAGACTGGGGTCTCAAAGTTAAGGATTATGTGAAAGATTTTGAAGGCACAGAAACCAGGGGAATAACTATTCTTTTTCTTTTTTTTTAAAGATTTTATTTATTTATTTATTTGACAGAGGGACAGAGACATCGAGAGAGGGAATACAAACGCGGGGTGGAGTGGGAGAGGGAGAAGCAGGCTTCCCGCTGAGCAGGGAGCCCGATGTGCGGCTCAGTTCCAGGACCTCAGGATCATGACCTGAACCAAGGCAGACCCTTAAGACTGAGCCACCCAGGCGCCCCGGAAATAACTATCTAAGAATTCAGACAGCTCCCTATAGAACACAGTCTTAACTAGAAGCCAGGGATAAAACCTCACAGTTTTATCCACAGTTTCCAAGGACCATATTGAAAAATTGTCTCACCAAATACAGAGGGAAAAGAAACAGGAGCTGTGAACCCAGAGTTCAGCGAACCAGCCTGGATTAAATGCCCATGGTTAATACCAATAACTTCTCCATCTGTATGTTGTTCACATCAACCCAATTCCTCATTCTACAGTAGAGTCAGTTTTTAAATATGAAATCTCAAGTGTGTTCTGGACGGACAAAGAGCTGCTGAAGTATGGGGAAGAAAGGAATAGCTGGGAGGGGACTAACCTCCAGCCCCAAGGTAACCATAGATTAAAAATGAGTTGTGAATTCTCTTGGAGATGGCAGATGAAGGAACCTATTGTTACCCAAGAGAGTTTCCTACCCAAGAGACCCCGAGGCATTACACCAGAAGACTAGGACTCAGGATTGTTTCTCAACTCTGTCTCCAGTTTGAAACCACATGTCTGCTGTAAATGGTGTTTGGAAGAAGGGGACGAGAAGAAATATCTGTTTTTCTGCTTCATGCGTCGCAATTAAAATACAGGTGCTGTGGGCAGGGTATCCATCATCTACTTTCTTGGTAACCCCTCAAATCACCGTAGGCCACTTTGTGGAATTGATGACACAGTTAGGAAGGATGGTTCATGCACAGCAGTGGGAGGACAGGGTCGTCGGTCCTAAATGTTTAGAGCTGGTGCCCACCTAGGGACAGAGCTTTGGAAAAATAATAGCTGGTGATTATTATGAGCTTCATATGCGCCAGAGACTGAGCTAAGATGTATCTTTAAATGTATCTCCTCATTTACTCCTCACAACAAACCAACTAGGCATGACTACTTTTTCTATTGTAAATTCGAGGACACAGAAGCTCAGAGAGGCTCAGTAACTTGCCCAAGGTCACAGAGCTGGTAAGTGATAGAGTTAGATTTCGAACCTGGGTCTGACTCTAGATCTCAGGCTGTTAATCACTGTGTTGTCCTAGGAAAAGCACCTGAAGGGAAATCTAATAATGCAGTCCTCGATTTAAAAAATAAGGGAAGGATGCTTATTTCTTTGCCACTTTTCCCGTTTTCTTCATCTGGTCCCATTTTACACCCCATATCCAGATGGGCCAGGATTGTGCTTTCAGTGATGTGCTGAGTTGTGGAGAAGGGTGAACAGAGTTTGTTTCCATGCAAGAATGCTCATCAGCCAAATGGACCTGCCATTACATAGTACCAACATGGATGACACAGTCTCCCCCCTACCCTCCCTGGTGTGGAGCGGGGTGTGGACAGTCCTCGAGCTCAGAGCTCAGGAACTTTATAACCTCCCATAGAAGATAAGACGTGCATATCTAAAAGATCGTCCAAGGCAGCATATGATAAATGCTAAATCAACAGCAAGGGGAACTGCTCTCCAGGATGGAGGAGGGAGAGATCATGCCTGAATGTGCAGTCCAGCCAGGATTCCTGGAAACAGGAGCTGAAGCGCGGGGGAGGGTATTTACCTGGAGGCAGTGGAATCAAAGGGAGGCCTGGAGTGAAGAAGAGAGTGTGTTTGGCAGCAGTGGGAGCGGCGGGTGTGTTTGGAAGCAGTGGGAGCACTGCTGCACTCTCGTGACACTCACCAGGGTAGGAGCAGGAGGGAGACAGGAATGGCAAGCTGAAATTAGATTGTGCAGTCCCAGAAACACTGCAAAGTAGTCTGGGTTTATGATAAGAACTGAGATCCACAAGATAAAACACCGAGCCCATGTGGGCACTGGATAAACTGGGAGTCTGTTGTACACTTAGGGCAGTAAAAGCAAGGGATCTGGAAAGAAAGTTGCCTCTGAGTGAAGGTCTAGGTGTGCCATTTACTAACAGGAGACTTTGGCTAGTTACTCAATTCTTGAGTTTCCATTTATTCATCAGTGAAATGCAAATAGTTCCCATCTCACATGGTTATAGAGCAGGAGTCAGCAAACCCTTTCTGTTGTGAGCCAGATTGTAAATCCCTGAGATAACATACGCCATATGGTCACCGCTGTTGTCTAGTGAAGGCACATAGCAATACGTAGACAAATGAGTGTGGCCATATTCCAGTAAAATTTTACTTACAAAAACAGTCAGTCAACTCTGACATGTGGGTCATAGTTTGCCAGCCATTATCGAGGACTAAGTGAAGTAATATCTGTAAAACATCTAGAACAAGATAGACTTTAAATAACCATTCCCGCATCTGCCAATGACTTCGTCCCCCAAAGTGTCTCTCCCCCCATTACCACACTCTGATGTAGTTGATACATATGCATATATTCTTTACCATTTCTTTTTCTGCAGTGCTGATCATAAAATTTTCCCATAAAAATGGACTTCAAAACTAATTGATTATTTAGGGCATTATTTGCTAAGAGCATAAAGGAAAGGGATCTTTCTGGTCCTAATCATAAATGATAGCCAGGTCCAGTCTCAAGCCTGAGAAGGCATGAGGCAGTACCCTCCCTTTTCTTGCCACTCAAGGCTAAGAAAAAAAGCACGGGAATTCCACCTGCTGAATCCGGACTAGAACTGCATGGAGAATTTGGAATGAACGGGTGCCCTCTGGTGGAGATTTAAAGAACTTGGTGGATTTTGGTTGACTCTTCCAACTAGGATTAACCAAGATGAAAGTAATTTGTAAACTGTCTACTCTTTTTTTTCTTTTCTTTTTTTTAAAGATTTTATTTATTTATTTGGTACAGAGAGATCACAAGTAGGCAGAGAGGCAGGCAGAGAGAGAGGGGGAAGCAGGGTCCCCGCTGAGCAGAGAGCCCGATGCGAGGCTGGATCCCAGGACCCTGAGATCATGAGCTGAGCCGAATGCAGAGGCTTAACCCACTGAGCCACCCAGGTGCCCCATAAAGTGTCTACTCTTAACATGTCCCCTCACATATGACCTCATCTGATCAGCAACTGTGTTGTGGGATGATTCTGCTCTGGAGGAAACTGGAAAAAAAAATAAAATTAAAATAAAAAGCAGTTAAGGACTGGGTTAAGGTCGGGTTAAGGTCACACTCCATGAGGTGAAACAGTAGAGAGAGAGGATAGGTGCTGCAGATGGACCCAAAGGAGGCTTACCAGAGCACATAGTGGGAGATTTGCCCATCCCCACAGTTGTACCAACTGCCAACACCGTGACAAATTAAACTACAGTTAGAAACCATCAGCCCACCTCTGTGAAGCCCATCCCACTGCAAAAGAGTTCTAATCAAGTTTGATATACTCTAGGCTAAGGAGCCGTGCATCTGATAAGCTCAACTACACCACAGGGATGACCTTGCAGTTCTCTACCTAAGTCATCGGCGTCAAGAGACACTCTTTTGCAGCTGGCTCATTATACCCTTCCCTCCTTGATGATAAGTCACTTGCTTAGTGGTGAATGAGGTTTGTTGACTATGGGACTAAGTCCAGGCATTACAGAGTATATACGGCCAGTCCCAAGTCCTCAGGTTGTCACCCAGGAAAGAACTAGAAGCACAAGGGGCAAGAAGTAAGCAGGACCACGTGAAAGGGAGAGAAACCAGCTCTGTTTCCTGCAGTAAAATCTCAATAAATTGCATATCTGATTCATCTTTGAACTATTTGAATAACAGGATTTGCAAGGTAAATGAAGAGCATGACCAAGATTGTGATAGGAAATGTTTAACTTAAGGGGTCTGGAACAAAAACAAGAAAAAGAAAACATGTCTGAAGCAAGTTGAGCACAAATCCCAGAGTCTTACTCGTTCCTTAAGGTAGTGGTTCTCAAATTTTCTCAAATTCAGCTCCTACTTTTTCCATAAACAGGAAGATTTTTTGAACTGACTTTGAACCAAATGGTGTCGTTTCCCCAGAAAAAGATTAATGGTAAAATTCTCAATTCTATCCATAAGTGTTTATCTTTCACTTATACTAGACTCTAGCGTCAGCACAAAAGTATTCCAGGAGCACATATTTCCTATGGCAGTATTTTATGGGTTTTTTTTTGTTGTTGTTTTTGTGGGGAGAGTGTGGTTTTTCACTGTTAATAGCTTTGTTTGTTTGTTTTGGTGAAGAGTATTTTGACTTCAGGCTGTTCCTTGTCTGGGTGTATTTAAGGATCACTGCTTAAAATCAACATGCTCCCAGTGTGTTATCTGAGAACAATGAGCTAGTTACTGTTTTATTAATCTTTAGCTTTGTCTAATGACAAGGAGTCTCCCAATTGAATGCACTTTAGCCAATTCAATCTCTTGTTTACTTCACCATGCAGCTAGTGGAAGGAGAATTTTCTCCGCTTCATTGATACCTGTTGTAAATTGGGTCTTCCATCTGATGCCAGGACCTTTCCCGATGGATTGTCAGGAAGCTCAAGCTGTCCACAGCCAATGTCCAATCACCTCTCTTTGGTGATGGCCTGTGGCTCACTTCCTGATCATCTGGATCACTTTCTGTGAGTCTTGCCTTTATGAATGTGACCTGGTGTAGAAAGTCAACGGACTCTCCGGCTTCGGACTCTTCAAGAGCTGGCTAGCTGTGTTTCCTGACGGCCTGGAAGAATCAGGTCTGCCAGGTTTAGGACAGTCTTTTCAGTTGACTCTGGGTCCAAGTTTCTTTTAATTCTCAATTTCTCAATTTCCTTGTCAAGCTGTAGCCAATAGGCTTGCTTGTAGAGATAAGCGAAAGTGTTCTCTAAAGGTCCTGTGTGTGCTCTGGGTGGATCAGCTTCATAACTGCCATGGAAAATTGGGGGAAAATTAAAATGGATGTCCACCTTTCTCTGGTGGAGCCCATTCTGGGTCCCTGAAGCCAGGTTGGTAGGGTGACCAATCATCCTGGTTTGTCTGGGACTGAGGAGGCTTTTGGGACGTGGGACTTTCTGTGCTAAAACTGGGAAAATCTTGGGCACATTGGGATGAGTTGGTTACCCTACTGGCTGGAAGGAACTGGAAGCTTGTCTGTAATTGGGGTTCAGAAACAAACATGCGATCTAGTGAACTGGAGAACCCTGAGGGAGGCAGAACAGTAGGGACTCTCATCCAGCCCCTAGAGAACAAATGACCTAGAATAAGGAAGTATGTCTAGGATGGGGTCTGAGCAGTAGCATCTGGAGTTAGAAGGAGCAGCTGTTCCAGCCATAATGTACCACAGTTATTTCTACCTCTCCTCCCAGTCCCTCATCATTCCCGGGTACCTGTGAGTCCTAGGAGGATACACATGCTAGAGTGCAACTGTGGGGGTCTTCCTAAAAGAACTGGACGTGTGGATGTCCTGGCCAAAGAGAAAAGAGTATAGAAGACTTGGAGGGAGAGACTCTGATGTTCAGAGAAGGACAGCAATGGCAAGACCAGGACCCAGAGGTGATCAAAGTGACATTAGACAACACAGGAGAGGGTCGGCAGGGGCTCTGATGATATATGAGGTGATGATCTGACTTC
The DNA here is from genome assembly GCA_004024625.1 of Mellivora capensis. Classification (NCBI taxonomy): domain Eukaryota; kingdom Metazoa; phylum Chordata; class Mammalia; order Carnivora; family Mustelidae; genus Mellivora; species Mellivora capensis. The sequence goes on from PISX010004246.1 coordinate 124,037, forward strand.
TGGAAATCTCAGAGGGATCAGCCACCAAAACCTGGTGATTCCACTAAAGTTCTACATTTCTGGGGAATTCTCAGAAAGAGCTGGAGAAATGAACAGTGAGAAAAACAAAAGACTTCCAGCTAGTCAGCAGTGGTGGGCATGAAGGATCAAGATTTTGATTATTATTATAAAGGGGACCATGGGCTATAATTACATAAAACTGCCTAATAAAGCAGTAACCTCTTTGATATCAGCCACAGCAACTTCTTTCAAGATATGTCTCCAAAGGCAAAGGAAACAAAAGCAAAAATGAACTTTTGGGACTTCATTAAGATCAAAAGCTTCTGCACAGCAAAGGAAACAGTCAACAAAACAAAGAGGCAACCCAAGGAATGGGAGAAGATATTTGCAAATGACAGTACAGACAAAAGGTTGATATCCAGGATCTATAAAGAACTTCTCAAACTCAACACACACAAAACAGATAATCATATCAAAAAATGGGCAGAAGATATGAACAGACACTTCT
>PISX010004247.1:0-124541 GCA_004024625.1 Mellivora capensis
TGAGGGTTGCTGGGGGGAGGGGGGTCGGGAAAGGGGGGTGGGGTAATGGACATTGGGGAGGGTATGTGCTATGGTTAGTGCTGTGAAGTGTGTAAACTTGACGATTCACAGACATGTACCCCTGGGGATAAAAATACTTTATATGTTTATAAAAAATAAAAATTAAAAAAAAAATTAAAAAAAATTGGTGAGCAATTTTAGCATTTGTAAGTTGCATCATATTATCTATAGAAAATAGATTTCATACTGTTTGTTATTCTTTTTAGTGACCTGTAAAGAGGTGACCCTCAGAGTAGGGGGAGATGAATGAACAGAAGAATATATTGTATTGTATAAAACATAATACCCATTTTCTACCCATATCTGTGCAAAACTGCTTACCAATATCTCAGGAGATTCCAAAGTAAGAACCCAGTACTAGGTTGTTTATATTTTTCCATCATGTAGCATACAAAAATAAAACATTTGCAAGGCTCTTTTACATGTACATTAATTATAGAAAATTAGAAGCACTTAGAGTGGGCCATTAAGTGTTGTTTGGAAAATTATATTATGAGTTCTGACAACATAAGTAATAGGAAACTAAGTTTACTTCCAAAGAGAGGGGAGATCATTGAAATTTTATTTTATTTCTCAATGGTTCAATTATAACATTCCTAATGTGCCAGACATGAACCTTAAGGGACTAAACACAATTATGGGACTATTCCAGTGTACCTTGCTCTTTTGCATTTATTTTCTCCAAAGATTAGATATGTGTAAGTATTTTAGATTATTCTTGCCTCTCAAATACTTCATAATGGCTCTCTTCTACTTCCTACACTCTTTGTGTTCCTTAGATGGTTGGATAGATTACTTCAAATAAAACGGGAACTGTTTATCTTGCTAGGGCAAGGGGAAAATCTCTTTAAGTTGCCATTTAAATATGGTTTGATAGATGTCTCCTTTGTGGATATCATGCTAATATCTCCCTCTGATCAAGAGTTCATTGGCCATTCATTTATTCAATAATAAATACATTGTCTTCAGTGCTTCCCTCTTCCTAACACATTTTATGGACTGTCATATGCAGATACCTTCCCTTCCTGATTTTGCCGTTTTGTCATACTCATGACTAAAATCCACTAAGGGGCAGAGAATCCCTGATACACCTTAAATTTTGGGTCTCTGCATTCAATAAAATAATCATTAGTTTTATCAACTAATCCTTGATAATATGAAAAAACTAAAGGAAACTTTGGAGAATTCCATTTCTTCTTCCTGTATTTCATTTATATGTCTTAACCAGAGTCTTTCACCAAAAACTGCCTTGCCTATGTTTCAGTTATAGGAGCTTTATTTTAGATATCAGGAACAATATTCTCAGAAGGCTAATTAGACAACTGTATTTGGACTTTGGAGTTGCAAATAACAGGAACCATTTTAGGAATTTATAATAAGAACACACATACATGCCCCAGAACCTAAAAGCATGTAATTCAAAGAGGAAAAGAAATTGTCTGAGATACAAATCTGTAGTAATTAGCAAATGCATGTATTTAAGGCCATGATACTAGATAAAATAATTCAGGAAATGAGTACCAATATAGAAGAGAAGAAGTAAAAGGACTAAGCCCATCAATACTTCCATGTTTCTGTGTTTGCTCATTTAAAATGTGGTGCCTCGGGACGCCTGGGTGGCTCAGTTGGTTGGATGACTGCCTTCGGCTCAGGTCATGGTCCTGGAGTCCCGGGATCGAGTCCCACATCGGGCTCCCAGCTCCACGGGGAGTCTGTTTCTCCCTCTGACCTTCTCCTTGCTCATGCTCTCTCTCACTGCCTCTCTCTCAAAAAAATAAATAAAATCTTAAAAAAAAAAAAAAGAAGAAGCAGTACTTCTAAAATGTGGTGCCCCATTTACCAAGTGAGAAAGCATTTGAAAAGGGAGTGAGGAACTGTGTCAAAGGCCACATTTTTTACTCACATTTAAGTGAGTTATCTAAAGTATGAGAAGTTATTTGGCAAAGGTGGAGTTCACTCATCAATTTGCCTAGAAATAGGTTTGGGTTTTATTTTTATTTTGTTTTGTTTTGTTAGAAGGTAGAGGAAAGGAGAGGGTTGGTGGGGAGAGAGGCCTGGTCAGAGAGAGTTCAAGACAGAATGGAAATAAATAGGACACTGTAAACCAAATCTTTTAAGGTAGTTTGCTATTGGGATATTGTGACATAGTAGGAGGAGGAGTACGTGGTATAAAGACAGAGCTTGTCTTTTTCCTCCTTTAAAAAAAATTAAAATGGAAGCTCTTATAGGATGTTTGTATGCTGGTGACAATAATAATGCAGAGACAGGAAACTTGTGATGAAAGGAAGAGGGAGACCATTGTCAGAGCCATTTACAAACGAGGAAATTGAGACATGAATCATTGCAAATCTTGCCTGGGTTCTACTGCTAGCAAGTGGCAGACCTGGAATAAAATCTCCGATGTCTCACTTCAAAGATTCTCTTCAGTTAGTCTATGCTGTCTCTTCCTGGAGGGAAGTAATTATTCAGCTCACTGTGAACTGGGTGTACGTCCTCAAATACATTCATTCTCATAGCCTAAAGGTAAGAGAAATTCTAATATTCCCTGTTCCAGTTACCATATAAACCCTGCTGAGTACAGAATTCCTGTTGGGTATTAGAAAACATTCTCATGCAGACCACAGAAAGAATCTCTTTTGAAATTTTGTGGCAAAGTATAGGCCATGATCAGGGACCACAGACCCCACCCACTGGCATAAGAAAAAACATTCATTAACCACAATAATCACAACAAGGAAACCAAGAAGTTTATTTATCTCTCTTCTTTCCAGGCCAAAGCAGAACTAATACAACTAGATCAGCAAAAATCCAAAAAAATAGTGAAAGTGAGGCACATAGTTAATGATCTTATTAGGTCACGAAGATGACTTCATTAGATAGAAGTATGTGAATAAAATATGCTCTGACTATATAACATGAATAACTCTACCAAATACATACAGTTTATCACTCTTCACTGAAAAGTCAAGATTATTAAGGAGTCCACCTCCTCGGGGATCCTGTCCAAGCTGGTAGCACTTTCCGAGTCCCATATGACTTCAGAGACCAGTGCTGGGAATCCACATAACAACAGTCAGGTATGAACTACAATTTAATACAATAGGCTTAACGGCTAACTCTTCCACACTGCAAAACTCATTCTTTCTTCAGGAAATCCAATTACTTCATGTGATATGTGACTGACAAAGACCAAGTGAGCATGTCCTGGTCAACCCATATATTCAATATTAATAAAAATTTTAATAAAAATAAAATTCAGATAGTTTTATGTGCTTTTATGACACCTTCATTGAATCTAGCCATTTTCTGGATCCCTACCCTAGTGCTTTCTGACGAGATCAGGCGCGTTCAGGGTGGTATGGCCATAGACTACCCTAGTGCTTTCTATTAGAACAAAACACACTGAAAAATAGGGCATGTTATATTTATAAATTATGAACTTTTCTAAAAACGTTAAATGTTGAGAGGTGCCTGGGTGGCTCAGTTGGTTAAGCCTCCGACTCTTGATGTCGGCTCAGGTCATGATCTCAGGGTCATGAGATTGAGCCCCACATCTGGCTCTATGCTCAGCAGAGCCTGCTTGTCCCTCTCCCTCTGCTCCTTCCCCACTTCTAATAAGTGAATACATCTTGAAAAAAAAAAAAGTTATATGTTGAACATCCAAATAGAGCCATTAAACTCTTAAATAGAAATAGCAAACAATAAAATCTGACATTTATTAGGAAAAATATGCATTATAGTAATGCAATTTGAATATGAATATAAAAATAAAATTACCAGGAAATGGAAACATTAATAGCTTTTAATTTGAACACATTGGAAAGGAAGTTGGAATGAAGACAGCAAGTTGTTGAACTTATTCATAAAGAGCAAAGACTAATTTATTCTAAGTTGTTAGTGTTAATATAGTCTGCAGCAGTGGACAAATCAATGTTAATTGAGTTCTAAAAGGAACAAATGCAGGAAACAGCTTTCACTATTATAAACAGTGAGTACATATGAAAAGGCAGCATTGAAATTAAGCACAATTTAATTAAGTCCTGAATACTTTTATTAACATAAAAATACTAGACATGGTGAATAAATTATATACACCCTTAATGCTGCATTCTTTTCTTTCCAAGACTTTATCATGTGAACATTTGAACATGGAGCAAAGTTGGAAAAACTTTCTCGTGACCAACCTAAAATCCACAACCTAGATTCTACCAGTAACATTTTACTATGCTTCTCATTCATACTATCTATCCTTCTCTCTATTCATCCATGAGCTCATCTTATTTTCTATTCATTTAAATTGCAAACATCTCAACAACTTCCTCAAATACTTTTGCATGAAGTTCTTCAATAACAATTATGTAAAGTGCACATATTTTCAGTGTACATTCTGAGTTTTGATAAATGCATACACCTGTCTAGTCCAAACCTCTATCAAGATACAGAACATAATAATTCATCCACTTCACGGTCACCTCCTTATCATCCCAATTTCCATTTCCATCCAAGACAATTATTGTCATATTGTGACTTATAAGAAATATATATTTGGTCTTCATCCTTGTTTCTGGCACAGAGTTCCTAGAATCCATGGCATTTCCTCCAAGGACAGTAATAAATTTTCCTTTTGTTATGTTAATGAGGGAGTTTGAACACCACCTAAGGATGGTGGCTGGTTGCCAATGCAGCCAACTAGGTGATGAGAGGGTTGGAACTTTCAGTCTCACCTCCTGACCTCCAAGGAGAGGGGCTGAGAATTCTGTTCAGTCACCAATGTTCAATGATTTAATCAAATATGTCTATATTAAAAAGCCTCCATAAAGACACAGAAGGAGAACTTCCAGGTTGGTAATCACATGGACATTTGGGGAGAGTGGAAGCTCCTTGCCCTTTCTTCATACTTCATTCCATGCATCTCTTCTATCTGGCTTTCCCTGAGTTCTACACTTTTATAATAAACCATAATCTAGCAAGTAAAATGTTTCTCTGAGCTCTGAGCCACTCTAGCAAATTAATTGAACTCAAGAAAGGGGGTTGTTGGAACCTCCAATTTATAGCCAATAGGTCATAAGCACATGTGACAGACATCCTGGTCTGAAAGATGGAGAACAATCTTGTGGTATTGAAATTTTGACCTATGGAAGCTGATACTGTCTTTAGGCAGATAATGTTGGAATTGGGTTGAATTGTGAGACACCCAGCTGGTGTTGGAGCATTGCTCGATGGTATGAGGGAACCACTTGTCCAAAACATATGTTGAAAATTGGTGCTTAGAACCCCTTTAACCACTCCTGTGATTTTCCACTACAATGCTGCACATTTCTAAAAGTGATCAACTAAGTAAAAAAAAAATGATCATCTACTCAACTGCTGGACTTCTGTTTTCCAAAGACATTGACAATACTTCCTCTCGATGAAAGAAAAATATCTCAAATTGTATTTGTGAAATACTATGCATCTTTCAAATAGTTGAGTAAAAACTGGAGTTGTTAAATATTTATTTAAAGGGAGGTCATGCTTATTTGAAGATTGGAGCATTAGGCACATTCCATCAAATCTCAGAGAGCTGGTTAAGTTATCTTCATTAAAGATGAATCATGCTCACATTTCTTGTTCTTCACCTAGTTATCTCACAAATTTCTATCCTGTTTTGAAATTCCCGGCTAGCTCAAAACCAACCATACAGTACATACACAATAAATATTTGCTGAATGGTTAAAACAACAGGAAGATTGGGGAGGGAACTAATGTTTACTAAAGGTTTAGAAATATGATTAGTGGAATGCTACACATTTTTATTATTTTTATATTATATATATATAATATAACATATATTATATATATTATATATATTATATATATATATTATTATTATATTTATTATTATTATCTTGCTTTTCTTAAAAAAAATCCTGCAAGTGGGGCACCTGGGTGGCTCAGTGGGTTAAAGCCTCTGCCTTCGGCTCAGGTCGTGATCCCAAGGTCCTGGGATCGAGCCCCGCATCCAGCTCTCTGCTCAGCGGGGAGCCGGCTTCCTCCCATCCTCTGCCTGCCTCTCTGCCTATTTGTGATCTCTGTCTGTCAAATAAATAAATAAATAATCTTAAAAAAATAAAAATCACATTGAGATACCACCTCACACCAGTTAGAATGGCCAAAATCAGCAAGACAGGAAACAACGTGTGTTGGAGAGGATGTGGAGAAAGGGGAACCCTCTTACACTGTTGGTGGGAATGCAAATTGGTGCAGCCACTCTGGAGAACAGTGTGGAGATTCCTCAAGAAGTTAAAAATAGAGCTTCCCTATGACCCTACAATTGCGCTACTGGGTATTTACCCCAAAGATACAGATGCGGTGAAAAGAAGGGCCATCTGTACCCCAATGTTTATAGCAGCAATGGCCACGGTCGCCAAACTGTGGAAAGAACCAAGATGCCCTTCCATGGACGAATGGATAAGGAAGATATGGTCCATATACACTATGGAGTATTATGCCTCCATCAGAAAGGATGAATACCCAACTTTTGTAGCAATATGGACGGGACTGGAAGAGATTATGCTGAGTGAAATAAGTCAAGCAGAGAGAGTCAATTATCATATGGTTTCACTTATTTGCGGAGCGTAACAAATAACACGGAGGACATGGGGAGATGAACCATGAGAGACTATGGACTCTGAAAAACAACCTGAGGGTTTTGAAGGGGGGGGGGGGGGGGGGAGGTGGGGGGAGCCAGGTGGTGGGTATTATGGAGGGCACGCATTGCATGGAGCACACTGGGTGTGGTGTAAAACTATGAATTCTGTTACGCTGAAAAGAAATAAAAAATATAAATTAAAAAATTAAAAAATCTTGCAAGTTAGGTATACTTTGCTAATGCCTTGTATGTGATAAATGCTCAATATATCACAATAACCTAACTAAATGGATCACTATAACTGTTGAACTGTACAGATTATAATTTACACCAGGGTTTTAATCCTCCAAAACATCAGAGCACTAATTGGATTGGTGCAGCAGGCTTAACACTAACATTTTTTTTTTAAGATTTTATTTATTTATTTGACAGACAGAGATCACAAGCAGGCAGAGGCAGGCAGAGAGAGAGATGGGGAAGCAGGCTCCCTGCCAAGCAGGGAGCCTGATGTGGAGCTTAATCCCAGGACCCTGGGATCATGACCTGAGCCGAAGGCAGAGGTCTTAACCCACTGAGCCACCCAGACGCCCTAACACTAACATTTTTATATCCACAAATTTTGTCTGGATCAGAAAAAAGTAGCTCTAGAAACTTTTTATGCATATAGAAACCATTGGCATTTGATTATCAGTTATTGCTCCATTCTAAAAACTATAAAAATCAGCAATTTTATTTCAGAGTCAGAATTTTTCTCACTTTAATTGGTAAGTTAAAAAAGCTACAGAATTTCTGGTAAGCGGAATACATAAATTTTAGTATTCCATGCTAAAAGCAATTCAGTTTTAATCTATTTCAGAAGTGCAATGGGAATTTATAAGGGTATGCATGTTCAAGACCAAGCTGGAAAATGAATTTTAATCAGAATTGAGGGATACCAGATCTGGACTTCCAGTATAAAATGATGTTTTTATAGAACAAATGAAAGAACCTTTCTCAATTTTCTATTTAAGTACCATTAACAAAGGGAGGGGGAAAGCAAACAAAAAGGACAAAATGAACAACTGAGTAAACAAGATAACACTAAACAAAAAAATACCACATTATTACCACAAACTGTCAGATAAAAATTTATCAAGATCTGGAAAAAATTTTCACTGAATATAAGGCAGATGTCTGCTCATGTCTATGTAATCATCCAAGAAATATTTAAGTACCTTGTCCTGTGACATAATAGGAAATCCCCTAAGGGCCTGAAGGCTACTTTTAGTACATTTTACAATGATTATTGATTACAAATGAGGTCACAAATTTCTTTTGCAGTAATAATTTAAAATGCATATTGTCAGAAATTTATTATTCAAATGAAATGACTGATGGGCAGATTATATCTTTAAACATAGACAACAACTCCTGGTGTTGGTTTTGTCAGTTGAATATTAGAAATGGTTTAAATGTTTCTGAGAGAACACAAGCAGAGGGAGGGGCAGAGGGAAAGAAAATCCTCCAGCAGACTCCCCACTGAACCCAGAGGCCCACATGGGGCTCAATCCCAGGACCCCAAGATCATGACCTGAGCTGAACTCAAGAGCTGAATACTCAACTGATTGAGCCACTTAGGCTCAATACCCCTAAAGTAATTATTGATAGGTATGTAATTATTGCCATTTTGTTGTTTTCTGATTGTTTTTGTAGCTCTTCTCTGTTCCTTCTTCTCTTGATCTATTTGTGGTTTGATGGTTTTCTTTAGTGGTTTTGCTTAGATTCCCTTTTACTTATTGTGTATCTATTATAGAGTTTTGATTTGTGGTTACTATTAGGTTCATATACAACATCTTATGTGTATAACAGTCTATACTAAATTGATGGTTGTTTAAGTTTAAACGCATTCACAAAGTTCTAAATTTTTACTCCCTCCTCTTCTATGTCTGATATACATTATATCATATATTACATCTCTCATTTTGTATATCCCTTGGCTAATTTTTGCAGATATTTTGCCACTTTTGTGTTTTAACTTCCATACTAGCTTTGTAAATGATTCCTCAATTGTCTTTATTATATTTACCTTTGAAATTTTTTCCTTTCATAATTTTCTTCTACTTGTGGCATTTTTATACGTTTGAAGAATTCCCTTTAATATTTCTCATACCGCTGCTTTAGTGGTGATGAAATCCTTCTGTTTTCTTTGGGGAATTTTTTATCTCTTCTGTTCTAGGTGATAACATTTCTGGGTAAAGTATTCTTGTTTATAGGGTGTTTCACTTTGTTTTGTTTTGTTTTTCCTTTTAGCATCCTGCATATATCCTGCTATGCCCTTCAAGTCTACAACATTGCTGGAAAATACCCTTATGGGGTTTCCCATAAGGCTTTTTTTCTTCCTCTTGTTGCTTTAAATATTTTCTCTTTATCACTGTTTTTTGCCATTTTAATTCATGGGCCTCTTCAGGGATAATCTTGTTAGGGCCTATCTGTGTTTCCTAGATGCAGAAGTCTGTTTCCTTATCCTAATTAATGCAGTTTTCAGCTATTATCTCTTCAAATACATTATTATATCCCTTTCTCTCTCTCTCTCTCTCTCTTTCTCTCTGTCTCTCTCTCTTCTCTTTCTGGGATCCCTATAATGCTAATGTTATTATGCTCATTGGTGTCACAGAGTTCCTTTAAGCTGTTTTCATTTCTTTTCTTTTTTTCTTTTCCCTTTTTTTTTTTTTTCCTGTTCAGCTTGGTTGCTTTACATTACCCTGTCTTCCAGATCACTGATCTATTCTTCTGTATCCTCTAATCTGCTGTTGATTCACACTATTTTCTTTTTTTAATTTTTTATTTTATTTATTTGTTTGAAAGAGAGAGAGCGCACAAGTGGGGGGAGCTGCAGGCAGAGGCAGAGGGAGAGGGAAAGGGAGAAGCAGGCTCCTTGCCCAGCAGGGAGCCCAATGTGGGGAGCAATCCCAGGACTCTGGAATCATGACCTGAACTGAGGACAGCTGCTTAAACAACCGAGCCACCCACTCTATTTTCACTCTATTCACTCTATTTTCTTATTTTAGTTATTGTATTCTTCATGTCTGACCGGTTCTTTTTTATATTTTCCATTTCTTTTTTGAAGTTCTCATTGTGTTCCTCCATTCTTTTCTCAAGTCCCGTGAGTATCCTTATTTCCATGACTTTAAATACTTTACCAGGCATATTGCTTATCTCCATTTAATTTAGCTCTTTTACTGTGATTTTGCCTTGTTCTTTGGGACATATTCATCTGTCTCACTTTGTCTAACTCTCTGTGTTTGTTTCTGTTAATTAGGTAGGTCAGCTGTGTCTTCTGGTCTTGAAAGTAGTGGCCTTGTGAAGAGGTCCTTCAGTGGCTCGTAGAACAATCCCCACCCCCCCACCCCCCAGGCACTCCAGGGGTGCCCCTCTGTGGGCTGCATGCAACCTCCTATTGTGGCTGAGCCATGATTTCTCAGCCAGCAGCAATAACCAGCTTTGCCTGCTGAGGATGCACTGGGCTGTGTTTTCTATCTGTAGTATTGAGAGGACTGTTTACACAGTGGTGGTTTACTGGTGGACTGGGCAGCAGTCAGCCTGGCTGTCTACAGTTAGCCTCTCTGTCGCAGCTGCTGGTACCCTAGAATAGGGGGCTTGCTCCTTGCACAGCCAGCGAAGAAGTTAAGCTGCAGGAACTGCGGATTTGCTGGTGTACGGGCTTATCTATCACCCATCCCCAGGGCAGGATTCTTTCTGGAGTGGTGCTGGTCCTGCTGGGACTGCCTTCTGGGTATGGCTGTGCAGGGACTTGTTTTGGAGGGTTGCCTATCAGGGAAGGTAGGTTAGATGGAGTGGGTTGGCAGGGGACAGGGCACCTGGTGCTGCTAGCAAGGTTGATAAAATGTGTTATTGCTGGCTCTCACAAGCATTCTATCTATCTAGGCTGGGGGAGGGGAAGAGAAAATACCACCCCTCAGTGCTTTTGTTCCTGGAGAAATCTCCTGCAGATCCCTGTCCCTCCAGCACATGTTCTAAGATTAGTCAGTATATTGCTGTCACATAATACCCTAGGGCTTTTCACACTGCTGCTTCTTTGCAGTCTCTTGAGCCAAGTTATTTAGTATGCTCACTTTTTAAGGGCATGAACGCAGTTTCTTATTGCCCTTTTGCGCTCCCAAAGTTAAGCCCTGCTGATTTTTAAAGCTCCTGGGATTAAGCTGTGCTGGTTTTCAAAGCCAGACATTATGGGGCTCATCTTGGCACCAAGATTCCCTAATACCAGGGAGACCCGGTGCAGGGTCCCATCCTCTCTTTTCCCTGTGCTTGTGATGTTCTTTTCTGTTTGTGGCTAGTCATGTGAGGAGTTTGTTTCTCATTCGCATCTCCATCCCTCCTAACATTTTTCATGTGGTCTTCTCGCTGTGATTAACTATGGAAGGTCTGCTCTGCCAGTCTTCAGGTTATTTTCAGTTAGTCACATAGACATAGCTATTATTTTGGTGTGCCCACAGGATGAGATGAGCTCAGGATCTTCCTACTTTGCCATCTTCCCCAAACTATTTTTTTAAATAAAATATTCCATCAATGTATTGCCTTGAAATTAAAGGTTATTTCAAATATGATTATATTTCAAATATAATTTCAAATATAAACATAAACTGTATCTGAATATAAACTATATCTGAAATTCTTATGTAGTCTGTATCACAATCTTTTGCTTTTAATTTTATTAAGCTTTTAAATATTAATTCTAGCATAGTTAACATACAGGTTATATTAGTTTCTAGTGTACAATATAGTGATTGAACAATTCTATACATTACCTAGTGCTCCTCATTTTTTTTAGTTTTAAAGATTTTATTAATTTATTTCACAGAGAGAGCAGTCAGAGGGAGAGGGAGAAGCAGGTTTCCCACTGAGCAGGGAGCCTGAGGTGGGACTTGATTCCAGGACCTGAGCTGAAGGCAGATGCTTAACTGAGCCACCCAGGTGCCCCACGATAAGTGTGCTCTTTAACCCCCATCACCTGTATTTCCATTCCCCCACCCACCTCCCCTCTTGTAACCATCAGTTTGTTCTCCATAGTTAAAAGTCTGTTTCTTGGTTTATTTCTCCCCCCAGCCCCCCATTACTCATTTGTTTTGTGTTTTAAATTCCACATGAATGAAATAATTTATTTGTCTTTCTCTGTCTTACTTTGTTTAGCATTATACTCTCTAGCTCCATCCATGTCATGGCAAATGGCAAGATTTCATTCTTTTCTATGGATGAATCCTGTTCCACTGTATGTATACCACACCTTCTTTAGCCATTCATCTATCAATGGACATAGGAGCTGCCTCTCTAATTCGGCTATTGTAAATAATGCTGCAGTAAACACAGGGGTGCATCTAATCTTTTGATTTATTATTTGTATTTTGGGGGTAAATACCTAGTAGTGTGAAATGTGGATTTTCAGTTTTTTGAGGAAACTCCATGCTGTTTTCCATACTGGCTGTACCAGTTTGCATTCCTACCAACAGTGTACAAGGATTTCTTTTTCTCCACTTCCTTGCCAGCACTTGTTTCTTGAGTTTTTGATTTTAGCCATTTTGACAGGCTTAAGGGGTTATCTCATTGTGATTTTGATTTACACTTCCTGATCATGACTAATTTGAACATTTTTTCATGTGTCTGTTGGCCATCTGTATGTCTTCTTTGGAGAAATGTCTGTTCATGTCTTCTGACCATTTTTCAATGGATTATTTGTGGGGTTTTTGTGTGGTAAGTTGCCTAAGTTCTTTATACATTTTGAATACTAACACTTTATTGGGTATATCATTTGTGAATATCTTCTCCCATTCAATAGGTTGTCTTTTAGTTTTGTTGATTATTTTCCTTGGCTGTGTAGAAAATTTTATCTCGATGTAGTCCCAGTAATTTATTTTTGCCTCTATTTCCCTTGCTGGAAGAGACATATCTAGAAATATGTTGTTACGGCCAATGTTAGAAAATTTACTGCTGGTGCTCTCCTCTTAGATTTTTATGGCTTCAGGTGGATATTTAGATATTTAATCTATTCTGAGTTTATTATTGTGTATGGTGTAAGAAAATGGTCCAGTTTCATTCTTTTGCATGTGGAGGTCCATTTTTCCCAATACCATTTGTTGAAAAGAGTTTTTTTCTCATTGCATATTCTTGCCTCTTTTGTTGAAGATTGACCATATAATTCAGTTGTAATAGTTTTTGGGTGGAGTCTTTAGGGTTTCTATATATAGTATCATGACTCCTGCAACTAGTGATAGTTTTACTTCTTCCTTACCACTTCAGATGCCTTTTATTCCTTTTTCTTTTCTGATAGCTGTGGCTCAGATTTCCAGTACCATGTTGAATAAAAGTGGTGAGAGTAGACATCCTTGTCTTGTTCCTGATCTTAGGAGAAAAGCTTTCAGTTTTCCACCATTGAGAGTGATGTTAGGTGTGGGTCTTTCATATATGGCCTTTGTTATGTTGAGAAATGTTCCCCATAAAGCTACTTTGTTGAGGGTTTTTATCATGATTGGATGTTGTACTTTTTTTTTTTACATCTATTGAAATGATTGTATAGTTTTTATCTTTTGTCTTATTGATGTAGCACATTGACTAATTTAAATATAGAACCACTGTGGTATCCTGGAAATAAATCCCACCTGATCATGGTGAATGATTTTTTTTTAATGTATTTTTGGGTCCAGTTTGCTAATGTTTTGCTGAGGATTTTTACAGGAATATTGGTCTGTAGTTGTTTTTTATTTTTTTTATTTTTATTTATTTATTTATTTATTTATTGTTTTGGTAGTGTCTTTATGTGGTTTTGACGCCAGAAGGCGGATGCCTTTTTTTTTTTCAATGCCAGACAGTGAAGTTCTACATAATATTATTTTTCCTGTTTTAGCAGAGAAAGCTCATGAACTTGACCCAATCAAGAACTGAGATGAATTGAGGTTGTGAGGCAGTTTTGACCATGTTCCGTTAAGATTCCAATCCATATATGCTCTGACCATATGGCTCTCCAAGGTTTCCAACTGGAGCTTTCTATGTTCACAAGGAAACCTCTCCATGATAGTAAATAAACTTGAATCTTTGTCTTCTTAGTACTGTAAGCCTACAAACTCTACTCTGCTCTTGAAGCCTTTCCAATGAACTTAGTAGCATACTGCCCTATGTTTCTTTATTCAGCACATTGTCTTAAAAGGAAAGCCAGCTGTAGTCAGTTTCATTCTTCCCTTTTTCCTGGGATTTTTGTCCCTTGAGTCTCTAATTTTGCCTCCTTGGCTACACAAGTGTCCAAAAACTCTGATTTATCTCTCTGCAAAAAGCATCTCTCAATTTGATCAAAGACCAGATTATTTTCAACTTACTTCCCTGTGTATAGATTCTGTGAATACCCCCAGAAAAAGAGCAGCTGTACAATATCTTGAATGCTCCTACTTCTGCAGAGTGTTACCACATTTATTCCTATTCACTTCAGCAATAGTCTTTACAGATTTTTAAAGATCCATTATTCCTAGCTCTTGGTAGGAACTTTTTTTTTTTTTTTCTTCAAGCATTTCCTTATACCATGACTTCATTTATTTAGTATATATTTCAGTAGCAACTATAGGCTATGGTACAGGCACTATTCTAAGTGCTGGGAATATAGTGGTAACCTAAGATTCTCCACTGACAGATTCTTTTAGAAATAATTAGACCATGAAAATATGTACTAATAAATATGTAAATTGTTAGATGGTGGTAAGTTCTATGATGTAAGAAGATAAAAGGGATAGAAAGTGATGCCATTTCATATGGAATGTTCAGAGGTCTGTCTGTTAAGGAGCCATTTGATGGTGACCAGTGAAATATATGTATGTCTGGACAGCACAATACTTACAGGGAATAGTTCATGCAAAGCTAAAGCATTTTCATGCGTGGTGATTTTGAGGAGCAAGTATGCTTGTATCAAAGTAAGGGAGGTGAAAATTGGTGAGATGACAGAAGTAGCATTTGGTACATTGAAACCAATTATTCCAGGGCTTATATTTATACTTTCAATTTAACAGAAATAGAAACCTATTCAAGTGTTGTTAGAAGAGACTATTTTTATTTAAAAAGATTAATTTGGCTTTTTCTTATATTTAAAAAGATTAATTTGTGATTTGTTCCACATAGTACATCTTTGGTAATCATTCAGGCAAGAGAGGAGAGTGGTCTGAGCAAGCTAACGTGGAGTTTAGAAAGGCTTCTGAGCTAGGACTTCTGCTTACATTCAAATGCTAACTCTGTTGATCATTACCTGAATAATCTGCTTGATTTTTCAGTACCCGAGTCCTAGAAAGGGCAGAGGAGGATGGAATGGAAAGGATGATGAATAAAGAACATTAGATATGGTGCATTTGAAATGACAGCTGGACACTCAGGTGGGAATGTAAATTACAGTCTGGAGCTCAATGGGTAAGTCCAGACTGAAACTTTTTAGTCAGAATATGTACTCTATTTGAAGCTATGAGATTAAATGAGTTTCTCTAGTGCAGTTATATAGAGTATCCAGTAAGGAATCCAAGACAGACTAATGAAAGAGAAAATCACATGATAGAAATATCCTGGAGACTAACGCTAGAATGTATTCCACAAAGGTGGGGTGATCAACTGTGTGAAATGCTACAGGTGGTGACAGGTGGTCAGGTACAACAACTGAGAAGTGACCATTTAAATTAGCAGTAAGGTTGTTCTGACCTTGCCAGGAGCAGTTAAAAATATCAGGAAACAAGGCTGAATGAAGAGGTTTCATAGAGAAAATGGGAGGGGATAAAAAAGGTAGCAAGTGAGATAATTTACAGGACGGGAAGGGAAGATGAGATCCCCTCCAATGAGATACAAATGTCACTTTTATTAGATGAAGGTTAGTGTTGATCCAATCTTAGGCCAGTAGGATTATGGTTTGAAAGGACTTTGTCTCTAGTCTAGTGAATACTGTTACTGAACTCAAGATCTCTCTGGGTTGTCCATTAGAAGGATTTGTAGTATTCTCTATCAGGTGTGTGAGGGGTCAGCATCTTCACTCTGCTGGAATAATGTTCTTGAGGTCATAGAACTTGAATCTTTACAAGAAGACCCAAATTATAATTTTGCTGGGCAAATTTTCAATTGTTTATATTATTTTAGCATTCAAGTTATCTGGCTAGTTGACTTCTAAGTAGTTACATCTCAACACGGCCTCATCTTCTCCATTAGTCACTATGATAGGTGTAAAATCACACAGTATTCATTGCATTGATGTTAGATTGTACTGATGTTAGATTCTGATAGGTGGTAACAAAAGTGTAAGAACAAATATGTATAAATATCAGGGAGTACTCTGTTTGATACCTATACTAAGATTTAACATAAAAGTGTGCTAGGGCTTTTATTAATAAAATACCACAGATGGGGTAGCTTAAACAATAGGGCTTTTCCTTACAGTGCTGGAGGCTAGAAGTCTAAGATCAAGATATTAGATGGTTTTGTCTGAGGCCTGTCTCCTTGGCTTGCAGAGGGCCACCTTCTTGGTGTGTCCTCACATACATGGCCTTTTCTTTGTGCACATACATCCCTGGTGTTTCTTCATGTCTCTAAATTTCCTTTTTTTTTTTTTAAGGACACCAGTCAGATTTGATTAGGTCCCGCACTAACTTTCTTTTAACTTAATAACCTCTTTCATGGCCCCATCTCCAAATATTCCACATTCTGGGGTACTGGGGATTAGGTCTTCAACAAAGGGCTTTAAAACACAATTCAGCCCAAACCTGTGGTAAACTGTTTTATCAGTGCATATTTTAAAAACCATGGGAAAAAAAAAAACTGATGGAGACAATTTGAAAATAAATAAGAAGTCTCAGGGATTGAATCAAAGGAGGTCTAGAAAAACTAATACATTAATAAGTAACATTTATTAAAATTCTATGAGATACGTGTGTGTATATGCACATATACACAAACACATATATAAATATATATATAAAATTAGTTATCACAAAATTCCTACAAGACAGGTATTACTCCCACTTCTCAGATGAGGACACTTAGATTCTGAACATGAATCCCATAATTCATAAAAGGTCTTAAATCTATAGAGCTATCTGAATTAAGTTTACATTCAACATATGTAGCTATGGCAGAGAAGATAGGAATGTACAATATAACTTAGAACATTAGCAATTAAAAAATTGTTCAAAATAATAACAGATATAAAAGATTAATTTGTTACCGAATATTCATTTGATTTCCAGATGAATAGAAATAAACATGATTGTACACATGACAGAAAATTGTTCACATTATAAACATAATTCTATTTTTTTGAGCATATGATAATTATCAAAGTCTTGGTGCAAATTTTGATAAGATGGTAAAAGTTTTAATCTTTTCCCCATTGTGATTTTCAAGTTTGAGAAGACATGAAAATATGTGAATACTAGTCTCTTCAAACAAATTTGATGCATTTTCAAAAATATTTCCTTTTGCAATAAACAGTTGATGTGTATTTTAGAACTATAAACTGTCATCTGAACAGTGCAAATTGGCAGCTTTTATAGTTAGAAACACAAGCCGAATTTTGCTTCAATTACTTTTGCTTATTTTTGAGTTTTCAGTGCCCCTTTCATAAATCATCAGGTAATGATTTGTTTAGAAGTCAAATATTTAACAGCTGTGTCTAGTAATTAACTTTAGGGCTATAGAAATGAAAGAGTACCATCAATATAGTTGTGTCCTATCTATGGATATTCATCATTTAAAGTAGAATGATATTCATACTGACATATTTGGGGAAAAATGAAATAGCTTGTTTGAAGTATATATTCAAATAATTAAAAAGGAAAGAGGAAAGAAGAGTGGATTTATCTCAAAATAACCTTTAACTTCTGAAAACAATCACATTCACATGGACTTGTAAAACAATTTTAATTTTTATTCAAAATACGAGATGTCATCATTAGCCCTTATCTTACTCTTGAAAAATGGAGACAATTACACATGAAGGGAAGGGAAACAGGGCTATTAGATTTTAAGATCCAGTTTCAAAAATATTCAGATAAGGCAGGTAAAAAAAACTCTGGATACTTTTCCAGTGTCAAACACTGTCATATGCCTGCTTATCTCATAAATATTATCATTTATTAGGAATATTTTAGATTTTTTTTCCTAAATACCATTTCTTGCTTTAAATGAAGGCTCCCCAGCAGTGCTAATATCTATTTCATAAACTGACCTGCAGTTTCTTTAAATCCAAATCGACTGGAATTTTTTTTAAGGAATAAATATCATACACCCATGGTAAACTATTGTTTCACCACCAAATATAAGTGATCAGTATTTTACAATGAAGAAATTCAGAGCATTTAAGAGTTTATTACTATACTATTATTGTACTGACCAAAGTATGGGCCTTTGTATAATGGATTCTGAAGAAGTCACCTGAAAAGCAGGGGGGAAATAAATGGTTGAAATAGAGCTTCCTATATAATTTTAATCAAAACTCATCAGGCCTAATAAAATTCTTAATAAATTGATGAAATCACTGTTCCTAATGTGAACTATAATTAGACAGTATCGACTGTTGGAGGAAAATCGCCAACTCAGTAGCTGACCTTGACGTGGAAGCAAAAACGGAGGGCTTTCTTATTATTTATTAGGTACCGGGAGGAGACTTTTTTTTCCTTAAATAAAGAGACTTGTTCAAATGTGAACTGGTAGCCACCAAGAGTGGGATAAGCTATCCCACACCCTAAAATGGCCACAAGCTGTAAACTTCCAGTTAATTCTGACAATGCAGAGAAACCTATTACCACCTTACTTAAAATAAGAAAGGAAATACCAAGTAAAACAACAACGATGAAAAAAAAATCAAATAACAAAACCCTGTGAGAGTGAATTTGTATGAAAACCATAGCAAGGAATTAAAACAAAATGTATACAGCAACAGTGCAAATGGCGTCCATACCAGGTACCATGCACTCAATGACTCCTCAATGCAGCACACATTTCTTGTCAGCAGCCCCCGCTGCAGAAGTGAAGTGTAGTGAGTGTGCTCTGTGGTCGTTCACTAACACGGTAAGTAAGCGTGGCCACTGCCGTTATTCATGGTTGTTGGCTGAACACTATCTTGGGAAACAGTCACTAGGCTTTTTTCTCACGCCGTTTCCCATTAATAAGATTCATTCTGGTTCACTATGGATTGGAACTTAAGTGACCTCCTTGGTTTTTGATTCACTCCTTGCCTCTTTTTAAAACTCCAATGTTTGATAGGCAGCTACTAAAATATATCCTTCCCCCTTTCAACTTCCCTTTCTTTTCCATAAGGTGGACCCTATGTAAACCTAAAAACATACACATATATGGTAACTTAATATACAGGGTTTCTCAAAGTGCAAAATGTGTTACATACAGTTTCATAGGCTTCATTTAAACAAAGCATTTTATACAATACAGTACAGTTTGAGATTTCTGCTCATAAATTACACCACTCAACAGACTACTGTAAAAAGCTTGGCTGGCTCAAAGTAACCCAGGGTGTCTACAGTTGAACTGTACAAGCTTTGTTCAGACCTAAAAAAGCATCATCTTATTCTTATCACATATGTACATAGATATTTTAAAATGCTATTTAAATGCTTATGTATAGCTAGACAAATCTCACAAACCATGAATTTTACTGTTCAGTTTCTGGTTTGCACACACATAGTATACAATATTTAAAAAAAATAATGTGCAAAACTATTTTATCTCTTTCTGCAAGATCTGCTCGTCCTCTAAGTCTTTTGGAAGGGTTCTGGTCCGCTGCAGCACCACGCTAAGTTCTTCAATTACCCTTGACGGTAACTTACTACCAGAGTCCAAAGCAGCTTTTCCATTCCTGTCCTCAGTCTTCCTCAATGCCTTGAGGCCTTTATGGCTTTTTTGTTGCCCAGGAAAGACCTCAGCCTCTGTGTCCTCCAGACAGTTGAAACTCCGATGTTTTCTGGTTCGAGTTCGAAGTTTCTCATCCTTGTGCTCCAGGCAGTGGGCCACCATGGAGGCTCTCTCCTTCAAGCTGCTATCCCCCAATGCTTGATCCCGCTTTTCGCTGAGCCTCAGCCTTTCCAGCTCTGCTCTGGCACTCTGAAAAGAAAATACAACATCTCCCAGGAAAGCAACTTGGTACAAGGTAAATTTAAAAGATACATGCCATGGAAATGTGGATGCTTCTCATGTTCGTGCTTATTGCCATGACTGAGGTCTTAACTTTGACAGAGCTGGTACGTTGGAATTTACTAACCAAGAAAGCAACACAGGCATCTTAGAGCTACAAAATCCACTGAAAGGCAGACCATGGAAATGCATTTTAACATGCATTTAACATACAGCTTCAAAGAAGCTGTCGGGTTAGTTACTTGGATTGATTCTCATTTCAAACCTGCCTCCTCCAGGTGATTTCTGCTTGAATGCGTCGTATGCTCATGCTATCTGTCATTCCTACGGTGTCCTGTCTGTGGCCCCAGGATTTGGGGACATGCTCTATACCTGCACTGCAGCCCCTTCTTTGAAACTTACAGTACATAGTAGTATATTAAAAATGCTGAGAAGTTCTATGGAAGATCTCTTTAACTTCTTTCTCTGTTTTTCTCTTCCTCCCACACAATGCCTATTAGAATCCCAAAGATAAATTCCTGAAAACATGGAAAAATATATAGTTATGTATTAAATCCACTTTTGAATCCAAGGATTAGAGTTCATATTAGTTCTGTGGGCTATAAAGGTGCGTCTTCCTAACTAGCGTTTGGAATGGTCTTGTGACTGGGCAATTTCAGGCATACAGAGCTTCCATCAGATTAGCATAGGGATGAAAATTTAATCAAGTATAAGATGTGAGGACAAACAACAGAGAATCAAAAGCATACAGCAGTATGGAGCCACATGGGAAGGATACCCAATAAACTGGATCAGGGTGTAGATGGAGTGGAAAGAGAAAAGTTATTTTTTCTTTTCACAAGAAGCAAGAACTGAAGAAACATCTTCAGAAATTTCCCCAAGTAAAAACTGCAAAGCCTAGAAAGCAAAAATCTGAAAGAGCACTTAAGTTATAGATATTGAAAAAAGATGTAATGAAAATGGTAATATAACAGTAAGTATGAAATTGTGAGTAGCATAAACAGTAAAGATCTTCTATGTAGTAATGTTTACAAGACAACACCCACCATTCTCTAGTTTACTCTATGGCAGTTATCTAATGCGATTATCTGAATGCCTGCTAGAAAGACTCCGTGCAAGCAGGGTTTTTGTCTCATATGTTCACTGAAATGTGAGCTTAGTACAGTGCCTGCACTTAGAAAGTGATCATTAACTTATTACATAGTGAATAAAGAGAGGTCTAAAATTTTTCAAACATATAACACTGCTATTTTCCTAAATTCCATCAAATCCGGATGTGGAATTGAAACATAAAAATTCAGGCTGAATACAAATATTTTCACAAATGTATTTTATACATTTTTGTAACTTGGAATTTTCAGATAAAATTATGATTGTAACTGTCAGGTAAAAACTGATGAAATATTTAGTATCTAGCTCAATTCCAAAGTTTCATTTGAATATGTTAAAATGTTGAGAAATTGGTGATGCTTGCATAATGTGAATGTAATCATTGCCATTGAAGTGTATACACTTAAATACGGTTAAAATAAACAGCTTCATGTTACGTATACTTCACTATAACAAAATAACCCCTCTCCTGCAAAAATTATTGAGAATGATGACTAACCAGCATAGGGCTGTGACTGAGAGTTTATAAATATTAAACAGGTTAAGTTTCACTTGACATCTCTTACCTGGAGAAATTTAATGAGCAATATAGACTTTTTTAAAAAAATTGAAGTACAGTTGATACACAGCATTCCATTAGTTTCATGCATACAACATAGTGATTTGGCAAGTCTCTGTTAGGCTCTAATCACAAGCGTAGCTATCATCTGTCATCCTAAACTGCTATTATATCATTTGACTATATTCCCTACGCTGTGTCTTTTATTCCCATGAACAATTCATTCCATACCTGGAAACCTGTACACCTCCCACTTCCCTTCACCCATTCTGCCCATTACCAACTCACTTCCCTTCTGTCAACTGTCCATTTGTTCTCTGTATTTATGGATCTGTTTCTGTGTTTTGTTTTTTAGATTCTACATGTATGTAAAAGCACATCGTATTTGTCTTTCTCTGACTTGTTTCATTTAGCACAGTATCTTTTAGGTCCATCCATGCTGTTGCAAGTGGCAAGATTTCATTCTTTTTATGGCTGAGTAATATTCCATTCAATACATATGCAGCACTTCTTCATCCATTTGACTATCAATGGATACTTGGGTTGCTTCCATAACGTGCTATTGTAAAAATAATGCTGCAATAAACATAGGGGTGCATCTATCTTTTTGAATTTATGTTTTCATTTTCTTTGGGTAAATACATAGTAATGGAATTACTGAATTGTATGGTATTTCTAGTTTTGATTTTTTGGGGAGACTCCTATTGGTTTCCATAGTTACTGCACCATCTTGTATTCCCACCAACAGGGGAAGGTGAATGAGGATTTTTTTTCTCCACAACCTGACATCTGTTATTTCCTGTCTGTTGGAAACCAGCTATTCTGACTGGTGTAAAGTGCCATCTCATTGCGTTTTTGTTTTTGTTTTGTTTTGTTTTCATTTTGGTCTTGACTGGCATTTCCCTGATGATGGGTGATGTTGAGTATCTTTTCATGTTTTTGTTGGCCATCTGGATGTCTTCAGAAAACTGTTTATTCAGGTCCTCTGTCCATTTTAATCGGATTATCTGTTATTTTGTTATTGAGTTGTGAAAGTTCTTTATACATTTTGGATATTAGCCCCTTATTGGGGATACCATTTACAAATATGTTCTCCCATTTGGCAGGTTGCCTTTTGTTGGTTTCTTTTGCTGTGCAAAAAGCTTTTTATTTTGGTATAGTTCTAATAATTTATTTTTGCTTTTGTTTCCCCTGCTCGAGATGTACCATAAATATGTTGCTAAATCAGCGTCAAAGAGATTACTGCCTCTGTTTTATTCTAGGAGCTTTATAGCTCAGGTCTCACATTTAAAGTCTGTAATTCACTTTGAATTTATTTTTGTGTACGGTGTAAGAAAGTGGTCCTGTTTTATTCTTTTGCATGTAGCTGTCCAGTTTTTCCAACACCATTTATCTGAGAGACTGTCTTTTTGCTGTTGGGTAGTCTTTTCTCCTTTGTCAGTTTCTGGGCTTTCTATTCTGTTCCATTGATCTATGTCTATTTTTGTCCAGTACCAAACTGTTTTGATATTATACATTTGTAGTATATCCTGAAATCTAGGATTGTGATACCTTCAGCTTTGTTCTTCTTTCTTAAGATTGCTTTGGCTATTCAGCTTCTTTTTCTGGTTCCATACAAATTTTAGTATTATTCTAGTTCTGTAAAAAATGTTATTGGTATCTTGATAGATACCAATATCTATTTACTTGCATTAAATCTGTAGATTGCTTTGGGTAGTGTGGACATTTTAACAATATTGGCTCTTCCAATCCATGAGCATGGAAAAATCTTTCCATTTGTGTCGTCTTCAATTTGTTTCATCAGTGTGTTACTGTTTTTGGAGTACAGGTCTTTCACCTTTTTGGTAAGGTGATTATTCCTAGGTATTATATTTGGTACAACTGTAAATGGGACTGTTCTCTTTTTGCTATTCCATTAGTGTTCAGAAACTCAGCATTTTAATAATATTCTTTTAATCCATGAGATGGAATGTCTTTCCATTTGTGGCATCTTCAATTTCTTTCAACAGTGTTTTATAGTTTTCAGAGTAGAGGTCTTTTACTTCCTTAAGATTTTTTCCCAGGTTATTTTATTTCTTTCTCCTTTGTTATTGGTGTATAGATGCAAAACAGACTTCTGTGTATTAATTTTGTATCCTGCAACTTTACTGAATTCATTTATCACTACTAATAGTTTTTTAGTGGAGTTTTTAGGGTCTATAGTGATTTTACAAATCATAGTAACAGTTCTCATTATCTTTCAACCATCAACAGGTAGACCTGGGGATTTTTTTAGATGTGGAATTTAGGGGTCAAGTATTCATGCGGGGAATGCTGAAATTTTAAGTAAACCTTAATATTAGCCTAAGGGATGTAATCTTACAAAGATGGGGAGAGGTGCTGAAAATGACCTAGAGTCAAGAGGACTGGGTGGGGGAGGGTGCATGGGTGGCTCAGTCAGTTAAGTATCTGACTCTTGATTTCAGCTCAGATCATGATTTCAGGGTCATGAGATCAAGTCCTATGTTGAGCTCTGTGCTCAGAGGGGAGTCTGCCTGATGGTTCTCTCCCTCTGACCCTCTCCCTTCTCAACACTCTTTCTCAAATAAATAAAAATAAACAAACAAATAAATAAATAAAATGTTTTTTAAAAAAAGTTGAGAAGATGGGGCAGTGAGGCTTTGAATGAACAATATGGTGTGCTAGGAACGCCTTTCATGTTGTGGGGAAAAAAAGAGTTTATGTGCTACACTGTTCTTAAAGGATAAGACATTAATAATTTAAAAAGAAGGATAGGTCGGTTATAAAATTAGAGGAGTGAGAGGTAACATGGTCCAGATGATGACTGTGTGTCAGAGTCTGTTTACAGAAAAGTAGTTATTTGAATGGAAAGGCCAAGGTGAGCAGTCCCTCTCCCTACAGAGAGTAGTTCCTATGTCACAGGCAGAACATGATGCA
Source organism: Mellivora capensis (assembly GCA_004024625.1). Lineage (NCBI taxonomy): Eukaryota > Metazoa > Chordata > Mammalia > Carnivora > Mustelidae > Mellivora > Mellivora capensis. Next base: position 24,444 of record PISX010004247.1, read on the forward strand.
GGAATGTGTTCACAGAGCAAATGACACATGTGGCTTTAGTCTGTGCCTGCATCTATTTTCCATTATATCCAGATGTAGGCCACTGGTTATGGAGGCCTCAAAATACCAAAACGTGCATTGACTAAGATGTGGATTGCAGCAGAAATGCTCTTAAATAAATTCACTACTAAACTCACTGTCTTAGTTGATAATTTCCATGCTATAAAATATAATCTTATCAGTAATCCTTACAATACTGGTTTAAATGCATTATTCACAGTAAATAAACATTATGATAGTATATTAAACTATAAAGTATATTATATTTTAAGACACAGAAATAGAAATGCAAAGAAATGCCAATATGCCCAATAAGTGGGAATTTGGAATGGATGCCACGTTGGCCTGTCTGGAACCAGTGTGCCTCTTTACGTGCTCTAGGATGGGGGCAGAGGAGAGAAGCATGCAATGGGTCAGATTCTAGGTCACCACTTTCTGCTGGAACTGCATCATTCTTTTTTTTTTTCATTATTTTTGTTTTATAGATGACAAAAATGACAATTTTGGAAAAGAGTAAATTATCCCATATTGTCTTCCAAGTTCCTTGTTATTTTTACTCAAATGTTAACTATACACTAAGCATTATTCTAATAAATCCTAAAATATGATATCACTGAATCATCACAATAGCCGTAGAAGGTAGAGCCTTTCTTTATCCCTCCATGCTTATAGATAAAAAGGCTGAGCACAATGAAGTTTGGAGTTACCCCAATCACAGGTGGGACCTAGTGTGTGCATTCTTAAGCACTATGTTTACCTTTTTGCGTGTGATTTTTTTTTTTGACAACTTACTTTCCCTGGCTTATTCAGCAAGCTCACTACTCAATTTTAGAAGTTGCTTTTTCCAGGAAGACTTCCTACCTGAATGAGGTATCCTCACATGAATTTTAATAGAACCTCATGAAATCAAGACTTGAAATGGTATAATGGTATATGTGCTGCCGAAGCGACCACAAGACTTGAAATGGTAAATTACCAAGTGGCCAAAGCACCAAATTTACCAATCTGCAAACACTTTGTTTGAAAACAATTCTTGAATTTTTCACCATTAATTCACTACATTTTTATTATGACTATATCCTATTTAGAAATATATATTTTTAAAGATTTATTTATTTACTTATTTAGAGAGAGTGCAGTGGGGAGAGAAACCCAAGCACACTCCTCATGGAGCATGGATCCTAATGTGGGGCTTGATCTCACAACCCTGAGATCATGACTTGAGCTGAAACCAAGAGTTGGATGCTTAACTGAATGCTCCACCTTAGATGTTCCCCATTTATCAGTATTTTAAACCATTTCCCTTTTTAATACAACGGATCAAAAGTGATTATTCATTTTATAAATATATTTTCTTAAATATTTACATGACTCTAATTCTATAGAAAACATTTCAATGGTTCAATTTCTATTTTAATGCTTTTTAAACTACCCATGTTTTCCCAACATTGGAACATGTAAATTTTTTTTCTTTGCCAATTTGTTGGATCACCATATTACAAAATTTACAAAAAGGTTAATTTAGTTTTAAATACTTGCAATTACAATTTCATGGAATTATTTTAAGAGCCTATAATAAGTTCTTTGTAGTTTGGAGTTCATCAGTTTTCTGATCTTAAGTACGCTAAAACAGAAAAAAAAATTGTCTCCGAAATTTTGAATTTGAGATTAGGTAAGAAACTATTATACTATATATTTAGTTATCATCCTAATTCTATACTGGATATTGGTTAATGTATTTATATTTGGTCCTAATATTTATCTTTTGCTTTGTTCCATAACTGATCCTAAAGCAACATCAGGAGGAGCTGGGGTCCAAGTAGGGCATGTCTGCTCCCCACGTTTGCTGCATTTCTTCAAACTATGTTTCCTAATTTGGGTTCTTGGGAAATGTGACCCTTAGATTTTAAGATTCTAGATTAGCTGAGGAACCCGTAATTGTGCAGACTACTTTTTTTTTTTTTAAACCAAGAAAACTTCTATGTGTAGAAGGACTGAACAGGCGACAAGGGAAATAATCATTATTTTCACAGCTTTTATCTTTTAGTGAAGAAGAATAAATAGGGGTAAATGTTCAAGGAATGATATACGTGGAAAAATATTTTTTATTTATTTTTTAATTTTTTAAAAGATTATTTATTTATTTATTTGAGAGAGAGAGAGAAATCACAAGTAGGCAGAGAGGCAGGCAGAGAGAGAGGGGGAGAAGCAGACTCCCCGCCAAGCAGAGAGCCTGATGTGGGGCTCGATCCCAAGACCTGAGCTGATATGAGATCATGATCTGAGCCGAAGGCAGAGGCTTAACTCACTGAGCCACCCAGGCACCCTGGAAAAATATTTTTTAAATCTGATCATTAAATTAACTTCTTTTAAGAGACTAAAGGCATTTTATTTCTGTTTGCAAAGAAAGAGATCCAAACAGCTCAATCCCAAACCGCAAGGAAATAACACCTTTTATGTGCTTTTCTTCTTGCTTTGAGGGGCTCAATTAAGGCACTGAAACATGCATTAATCCCAAAGTATCTAATGACTTTTGAGTGCAAACAGATTTTCTCCTTTCCTGAAGAGACTGAACTTCAAGTCAAGATTGATGCTATGTTCTCCCCACCCGGTAAGGTGAGAAGGAAAAGAAAGAGCCGCTTTCCTGAAAGATGCGAGGTCTTTTTATTGATGCTCAGAGGTCATCGTGCAGTCCTTTAAATTAACCACGATACCCCATCAGTTCCCAAACCCCTGGAATTTGATTGTGTTACTAGAAAGTCTAGTTACCATGGCTCCAGACATAATTGGCCCTGGGCTCACTTTAAGGGTATTAAAAGTGAACTTGTAAGACTAATTGGAGGTTGTGGTTTACCAGGGGGACTTCTGTATACACTTTTAAAATTGCTTGGTTAGGTGAGGGATAAGAAAATAAGTGATATTAAGCATATTTAACTGGATGGTCAATGACATTATTAAAACTCTTTAAGAAAAGTTAAAATATAAAACTTAAAGGAGCACAGGGTAACTCATAATGTTTTCTTAGCAGGATGTGATTTTTACTATGCTTTTCAAAGATTATTGTTGTGCTTTTGAAGCCAAAGAAGTAACTAATGTACTTAATCACATTAAGACATAAGAAAACAAATGTTATAATTAATATAAAACAAATAAAATCCTAACCTACCTCAGTATTTCTCTGGGCTTGGGTTGCACATCTCTCATGCTGGATGGGAATTAGAGGTAAACCTCCAATTTTGGGATTTTTGGTTATAGACCGCTTTCGTTCCTTTCCAGCTGGTGGCCGTATATCATTTTCATGCTGTGGAAACACAATTTCTTGCTGTTGGTGTGTGATTTTATTACGTGGTATATCATGTTAGAGTCACTTGGCTCCTTTTCCATATATCCAAATCAAATGATCTGCTTTCCACGAGAATGCCATTTGAAATTATGCTGTTGACTCTGACAGGAACACCGCTTGAGGATGTAAAACTCTTAAGTGAACAGAGCTTTGAGGTCTCAGTTCAATTTCTAAGTTTCAAGTACATGGCTTCTGTACTACTTATCAAATCAAAAGAAGGAAAATAATTGAGGAAACTGGCAAATCTCTTTCTGGGAAAAAAATACACTTGTCTGTATTTCTCAGCCCTGTAATCAAAGTAACTATGCATCAATTTTCTCCCTCCACCAAAGATAACTTTAGTGTAAAAATAATTTAACCCCACAGACCTCAATTCAACCTAAGGCATGGCTATCAGAAAAATTAGCCTCATTTTATGACCTTCTGAAAAATGTTACTTTTTCATCTAATTGAATTCCAAAGAAATTACCTTGCACACAGACATTTATACTGAAAATCACTGTACAACAGAGAATATGGCACATTTGTTCTCAACTTATTGACTACAGATTCTGGCTAACTGAACAAGTATAGATATGACTGGAGAAAAATTAATTATGCAATCGGGAGAAATATCCACTGATAAAAATATAAGCCCCTGAGTGATAAATCCTTCAGATATGCATATAAAAGAAAAACCTTAAAAGAATTTTTCTACTCCTGAGGGTAGATTAACTTTTCAGAAGTTGGGAAAAGCAAACTGATTTTCAGACAACAATCTATGAAATAAATATAGAATACCAATTATAAAATGATAAGCTTTACAGATATTCTGATGAAATGAAAACCTCTTGGTAAAGTATACAGCTAAATGCCTTTTCTTATGATTCAACACATTCCTGTCTTACAGTGTAATTAGTATTTTAATGTGTTTTATAGCAAAGAGTGTATCCATAATTAATGGCAAGATTATATTGAGGGACATAATGCCAGACTTGGTGCTTATCAGTGCACATAATCTCCTTTAATCTTCAATGATCCTACAGTGAGTGTAATCTTTATTACTAGACTGAATGCATATGCATTAGATCTGCCCTTGAATTTCAGTGTAGCATTTATTTTGGTTTGGCAAATCTGTAATGGTAGATTAGCAAATATTTCAGAGAGAAAGTTTATAAGCTTCATAATGCTCTGTTTATGTCATAGCCACAAACATGGTAAAAATAATTTTGATGTTATATAATTGGGATGTTCCCAACATGTAAAGCTCAAAAAAAAAAAAAAAAACGTGGCTGGAAAGGACTCATTACCCCTATGGATTATGCTTATACTTGTACTCACTGAGGTATACTACACGTGCCAAATGATATTCAGAGAAATCTAAAAGCAAACACAGTCTCAAATATGTATTTCTTTTTCTGAAAGGATATACTACGTTGTGTATACTGGCTGATTAGTTCTTATTAGATTGATCCAAGAGGTATTTTTCTCAACATGCAGAACATTTTATATAGTAATATATTATTTCACTCAGCATAATGCCCTCCATGTTCACCCGTGTCGTCACAGATGACAAGAGTTCTTTCTTATTTAAGGATGAATAATATTTAGTTGTGTGTGCACTTTCCTTATCCATTCATCCTTGGACTTAGGTCATTAGACATGATCCAAGGTCATTTTTATACCTTTGCAATTGTGAAAAATGCTGTAAGGACTTGAGTTTGCCTCTTACTCTTTCTGAGCTTGACCTCTTACCTTTCCAGCTAACAATTTAGTTTCATTCACTTCTTTAGACACCCTGAGACCTCCAATCTATTCTCTACCATCATTCTACTTTCCACATCTTCCTCCACTTCCTTAATAGCCTGTCATAGGTTTCATAGTCATTAAGTATGCTCACCTGCTTATCAATATCTTCAATTCCTGTGCTCCTTTCATCACACTTGCCCTTTTATCATACTTGTCTGGAAGAGCCCCCAACCTAGTTAAACCCAATTCTACTGACTCTATGGGTGCCTACCAATTGATGAAGAAAGAAAAAAAGATGGTTACTCTATAGATTTATCTCACTTTAAATTTAACCTTAAAGTCAGGCAAGAGCTCAGCATTAAGTTGAAGTTCTATTATAGGACAATCGTCTTACTCTCTGAAGATTATTTCTCACCTTTCCTCCGCCCCTACACTTTCAATATCCTGTCCTAAATCACTGAAGGTAAGCTCACTGATTTAATTTTAAACATTACCAGTAATCACTGAAGAATTTCACTTTCCTGCCATGAAATATACTACTCTCCCTGTATCTTTTAGTCATATAAGTGAGGCTCCCTTCTCTTCCCAATAATTACTCTGATTACAAATAACTTTTCTTCAGTCATAAGTGCTCAATGGGCTATAATACACAGCCAAGGTCTGACACTCTGGTGTACAACCATTTTTTTCAGCAATGATGAAGAAATGTACACTTGTTCACATTGCTTCATGTCTGCTCAGGGCCCCTGCTGGTCTGATAATCGCCTTCCTCAAAATAAAATAAGATAAAAACAGAGAGGGAGGCAAACCATAAGAGACTCTTAACTACAGAGAACAAACTGAGGGTTGATGGAAGGTGGGGGGGTATGGGTAAAACAGCAATGGGCATTAAGGAGGGCACTTGTGTGATGAACCCACTGTATGTGGGGTAAGACATGAATCACTACATTCTAATCCTGAAACTAATGATACACGGTATGTTTTACTAACTTGAATTTAAATAAAAACTTAGAAGGGAAAAAAATCACTTTTCTCTTCAATTTTTTCTTCCAATTACTGAATTTTCTCTATTAGTGTATGTTGAAAGTATGTACCTTCCCATCTTAAGGACATATAAATTGAAACCCCAAAACCTACCCTGACCTCCTTTTTTCTCTAATCACACAGCCTCATTTATCTGCATAGCAAATTCCTTGGCTGGATTTTCTATAAATATAAGAAAAACCAATCATCTGGTTTTTCTTCCTCTCAACCCTTCGCATTTGTTTTCTTTTTTTTTCTCTTCTGCTTGACCTTTAGAGTTTGGAATGTCCCAGGGCTTATTCTTCCATCCTTTTCTTTCTTTCTCTCCCTACACCATACTCCCCTTTCATTTTAGATTTACCTATCTACCCCAAATCCAGAGCTTTCAAAGCAAACTGAATACTGACTTCCCCCAAATTTACACTGCATTACCAAATTTTTACCTGAGCGTTTGTTTTTTAAAATAATCTCTACACCCAACGTGGGGCTTGAACTCACAACCCTGAGATCAAGAGTCACATGTCCTTCTAACTGAGCCAGCCAGGTACCCTTTGTCTGAGTTTTTGATCTATACATCCAATATGCTATTCAAATAAATATTTATTTGTATGTCTAATAGGCATCTCCAATTTCATAGGCTGAAACAGAACTCTGTTTTCTTCTGCATCTCTGATCTTATCACTTCTATTTGCCAGTTGCCCAAGGCTAAACAAACAAACAAAAACAAAAAACAAACCCTAGGACTCTGCCTTGATTAGTACTCCTCTCCAAGTATTGTAGCCAATTAATCTGTAAATTTTGTTGGCTCTACTTTCAACCACTCTTGAATCTTAATGTCTCACTATGTCCACGGCTACCACCCTAGCCGGAACTGCCATCTTCCACACAGCTGTTCTTCCTGCTGCCGTCTTGGACCCCCAACAGTGTGGCTACAACAGACTAAATTATTATTTCTTTAGTTAATATAAATCAGATCAAATCCTTCTCTTGTTCCCCACACTCCTAAACTGGGATTATATGATCTGTTTAGTGCCTTTCTCATCTTTTACATCTTCCCTCAACACAGCCCTTCAGGATGTTCATGGAACAAAAGTTGTGACCACATCTCAGGACCTTGTACTTGCTGGCCCCTGTAACTGGAATGCTCTTCCCACTCCTGCATACCTGCATGATTTGCTCCCTAATTTCAGACAGGTCTCAACACACCTGTCAGCTATTCAGAAAGGCATTTTCCTGAGAATCTTTCCTAGTTAGTGCCCTTCTTTACCTCAGTCACACTCATTCCTTCTCCTTTTTATCAAACTAATATGTATTTGAAATTCTGTCAAATTATTTATGTTCTCTCCCCTTTCTTATAACTATTGAGAGAGACAGATGAGCACACAAGCAGGGGGAGAAGCAAAGGAAGAGGGAGAAACAGGATCCGGCAGAGCAGGGAACCTGATGTGGGGCTCCATGTACTTTTATAAGTGGCATTGGGTTCTCTGGTACAGGTATCCATACAGGGTTTATAAGGCTGACAGAACCCTTCTTCTCACTGAGTTTACATTTTAGTAGGAGAGGCAGATATGAAAAATCTAATCACACAATGCTTTCTAATTAGAAATACACCTGGTGTACAGAATGTTCAGGGTTCCGACAGCCTGAAGGTCTGACTGGTCTGAAGATCAGGGAGAATTCCTCTGAGAATGTGACACATAAATGAAAATCAAGAGGGTTTCTGAATCAGGGGTGCAGATGGCTATGGATACTAGAAAAGTATTCTGCACACACCCCAAAGAACTCCTTGTAAGAAGGACTTTGTGTGTGTGTGTGTGTGTGTGTGTGTGTGTGCGTGTTTGTTAACATGTATAAATCGGCATTTGCTAGTTTCCTATCTGTCTCCCTATGGAAGTGAGCCATTAAATCCTTAAATCCAGGAAGGCCTTTGTGTTTATCTTAATCCAAAGAAGTGGAATGAGCAGAGGAAAAGTAACAGGGCTGAATCTCTAGGGCCAGGACAATGAAGGATAAGTGAGGCAAGGAGAAAGAAGTTGGCCATGAGAGCAACCTCTGCTTTCTGGCTATTTCTACTTATACCTTGATTTTTAAACAAGTCTAGTGACTTCAGTTATAAAAACAAACAAAAAATCAATGTAGTTATACCACAGACACTGTAATAGTTTTGACTCTATGGTTCCAGTTTTATTAAAACACTTCAAATCTAGTTTGCTTTCTTTTTAAAGAGTTAAATAGCGGAATTTCTGAAAAGTAACAAATTAGAGGAAAAGTGTCTAAAAAAGTTAAGTCTTTTTCTGTCTACGTGTTTTCAGGTAGTAACCGTAGCATCAGACTGAGAAGAGCAGGGTTTATTAACCACTGGAAAGGTTAATAAATTAAGAGAGAAAATGATTTTCAAAACAAATAAGGGCCAGATCTGGGGGTAAATTAACTTCCCACTTATAAGAGAAACAGGGAAGTACGTCCTCAGTAATAAAGAGTGGCAACTTAGTCGTTACCAGTGAATTTCAATGCTCTTGTGAGAAGCACTGCTGGGAATTCAGCCAGACAAGGTGGGAGGTGGAACCAATCCATTAATGAGACTATTTAACCCTTCCCCCAAAGACACAGTCCTCCTGTAGGGAGGTGACTAAATGGGGAATTGAGTATAGGTATTAGCTTCTGGCATCCCTGGGTTTAAACCACTAACTAAATGTAAGGTACCCAGCAAGTGAGAGAATCTTTTTTTTTTTTTTTTTTTAAAGATTTTATTTGACAGAGAGAAATCACAAGTAGGCAGAGAGGCAGGCAGAGAGAGAGGAGGAAGCAGGCTCCCTGCTGAGCAGAGAGCCCGATGCGGGGCTCGATCCCAGGACCCCGGGATCATGACCTGAGCCGAAGGCAGAGCTTTAACCCACTGAGCCACCCAGGCGCCCCTGAGAGAATCTTTATACCTTTATTCCCTCAATGACAAGCAACGCCATGCACGGTTTGTTGCAAAGAATGCAGGAGTTAACTCTTCTGAAGAATCCAGCACACAGTAAGTATTAAAGGAATGTAGGCTCCTGTCCTTATTTCTGGAAAGGCTAGGGTGGGGAGCAGGGAGTAGGCGGCCACAGGGAGGACAAGAAGGAAAACAGCACACTTTTCTAAATGAAGACGAATGCGGAACTCCGGTAAAACAAGCTCCTCTTTCGAACACACTACCATCTTGAAGCTGTGCACTCCTGAGGTAAGGAGTAGCTGGCATGCCAGAAAGGAAGCCTCAACAAAGAAAGTAAGCTCTGTTTCAAAGAGTAATGAGTATATCTGGATTCTCATATATTTAAAAAATACATAAATGAGAAAACTAAAGCATACACATAAAACTCATTAAAAATGCTTGTACATCACATAACATTTCCTATGAGCAGTGGTTATACTTTGTTGGAGAGCTGAAACAGAGATCATACCTGGGCAATGAAGACATTGGCCATCCACTCCATCTGAGTTTGTGGACTATCACAACAAATGTGCCTGTAAAACAAGGTTTATCGAATACATAATTCAGAAAGATAGCAGACTGTTCTCCCGTGTATTTGTTTGGTTATTAAGTGATCAGAGACCTCTTTGGATTTCTCCTGATTCATGACTTAATGCAATCAAAATGGGAGTATTTCAGTATAAGTTGCTTCAAGCTTCTGTTAAATGTACAATATCAAATTAATAGTAAAATATGCTAGTTTAAACAAAATACAGCTACAGGCTTTGGTAACTGCTGAAAAACAATCGGCAATATTTTTGGAAAGGCAGATAGGCCACCGTCATTTCCTTTTTTCAGGTACATGATGTTAAACATCTTTTTCCCCAGAAACTCTGAGCCTAAGAAAAATTTGTGCACATTTTCTTAAGAGCAGACTTTTAAAAGAGGCTTAGACAGTCTCCATCATTAGGATTATAAACATTAATACCCACAAGACTCGTGAAAAATGAACTAAATAAAAAACTACTACTGCATGTCCAATAACACTGATTCAGTAACCTTTTATTGAAAACCTGCATAAAAGAAATCTTGCCCTCAAGGTTCACATAGTCTATCAGAGGAGCTAGGCATGTAAACAAATAAATTAGAACACAGTGAGAAAAAGAGAAAGTCAATTTGAACACAAAGAAGGAGCACACTTGGGGATGCAGTAAAGGATTCTTATAAAAGGAAAATTCTGTAAGTGATGTTAGACATGGACATTTCAAGGTAATTATGTATTTTTATTCCTGTATGAAAAATAATTATAAAAATGTTAAAATGAACTTTGTAAAAAAAAAAATTCTTGCTTCCTTCATTAGATTCTCACAAAAGTATTGTCCCTTTCCATGACCGTGTCCCCAAAACCTGTCTTCTCTATAATTAAGCACCCATGTATGCAAAATACTACAGATACCGAGAAGAAATAAGTAATAATTGGAGGTGAGAGTTAACTGGTTAGACTTCTGGGGCATGTGAGCTATAGTTTGAAAGAAGAATGACAGTTGAGTCCACCACATCAGCAGGAAGAGGATGGGAGCAGCATATAGTGTGGAAGAAGGCTCAGTAAAGGGACTACAGACGTTAACATGTAAAGATGAAGGAACAAGGAATGTACTGTGAATTAAAGATAGATTGCTGTTTTATCCTTAAGCAAAAAAAAAAAAAAAAAAAAAAAAAAAAGGAAGCCATGGGAGACAAAGCTGATGGAGCCTCATATTAAAGGGGCTTGTGTGCTGTGCCAACAATCCTGCACTTCATCCTGCTGAAGACATTTAAGCAGGAAAGAAACACAATGCATTTTAGGAAGCCCCTTTGGTGGCTGGATAGAGAATATTCTAGAAAACAAAAGTAAAATTAGATGCATAAAGAGCATCTAGGATAACTGGAATAACCCACACAGATGACACAGATGAAGGAATGGCCTGATCAGAGAGACAATTAAGAGGCAGATCCCATATGGTTTAGTGGTTGGTTAGATGCAGCTAAAGTGGGAGGAAGAGACATATAGTACATTCTCTAGGGAGACCAGCTAGGTCCTGTGACATCAATGGGAAAAGTACATATTTGCAAAGAAAAGGTTTGAGGCCAAGATTTTTTTTTTTTTAAATACAAAGTTTTGGCTAGTTCTTATCCTTTATATAAAACTGAATTCTGCCTGCTTATCCCACACTCACATAATAACTAGGGAGAAATCAGACGTAGTTTCTCTTAGGAGGGCACTAGCAAGTAGGACACCTGGGATTGAAATGGACCTAAATCTTGAGGTAAATCTATCTTCTTCTTCTCAAAGTATTTAAAAAAAATTTTTAACTTCACTTTGGTGAAACATTTCCTGTCTGTAGTTCTATCTGCCAATAACATTATTTGTTTACTAAAGTTATCGATATATCAAATCCAAAAACTGCCAGCTGTTAACTTACCAGTGATGTTTTTCAGAATACGCTGTCAATCCCCAACTACATTACATGAGGGAAAAAAAAAAACACACACACACTTTAAAAAAGAGAAATCATACAAAACCAAAACCAGGATTATTAGATATTAAGGAGCAGGTACTCAATTGGTGGCAATGTATAACAGAACACATACCCACACATCATGATTCAATGGATATGACTGATCTAGAGGTGAATGATAAATGAAGGGTTTGGCTACAAATTTGAATATGCTCAAGGAAGAGGGAGGGAAGGGATCTCATGACATCGTGGGAAAGTGAAGGAAATCTCTGAGAAGATAACTCTTGTCTGAGGAAGGATAGGTATCTAGGAAAACAGCCAAAACAAGATATAAACCTTCTCCTACTGATATTGTGGGCAATTAAATAATGTGTCAACAGCAACACAGGTGTATGTGCTGGGTTTACAAATAAAGCACATAGGCAAAAATGAGAAAAAATTTTCAGTAATAGAAACCCAAAGCAAGCATCTAACAGTTCATGAAAATGTTTTGTAAGTATTTGTGAAAACATTAATTAGCTAATCACATCAACCTGTGATTAGAAAGTATGGCATAAACCACATGCTGGCATGATTCAAATGTTGAAGAGGAGGACAATATATTAGAGAGCCTACTTTTCGCTTCACTGCCTGGGTGCTAGTGGGTTTACTATCAAATCTGGCACCAAAAAAAAAAAAAAAAAAAAAAAAAGGGCAAATTACACAGCCAGGCATCAAGAGGCTATTTTCCTGTATGAAGACTTGGCTAGAACATTCCTTATGTTCCCAGGTTGTGAGACTGATCAAGGAATGGAATATGGAGAAAAACCCAGGTGTTTTTGAATAGACAGGGCCTTCTGGGGATTTCTTGTTTTACACATCAGAGATGCCATCACCAAGGAATTTGACTTTAGTGGGACTATTATGCTTTTTTATCTGCCCACAGAAGTTCCCGCAATCTGCAACAGGTCTCCTGCCATGTCTGTGGCAGCTCAAAGATTTTGTCTGTAGCTTAACTTATAAAAAACTTGATTAATGTCTCTGACCTCGAAATCCTTGCATAGATACATATTCCTAAAACTTTCACTTTTCAAAAACCCTTCCCTTTCAAACTTTACCTTGTTGGAGGCTTCATTTTCTTTTTCACTCCAAGATAAAACTTCAGTGAACCAAGTGAAAACATTTTGTCATATTTACTACTCTGTAAGGAAAACAAAATAATTTGTAATTAAACAGACTTTAAAAATATCTTTATATTTTGAGTATTAATGACTGGTTTCAGAATCAGTTTCTCCAATATTTTATGGATGTTATACTAAGTTTTTGGTACACAGAGATTATTCTGATTACAATGTTATAAATTTAAATAGAAAATTTTGAATATACATGCATGTTTATATATGTGTGTACCTGTATACACAGACAATAATTTTTTATTCAAGACACCTGGAACCAGATATAAATCAGAACTGATAATTTTTCATTTTTTTCTATTTGAAAAATAGAATAATGTCAATATTATGTAATTCCATCAGTGTTGTCTGGGATAGCACCCAGTATTCATGTAACTAAGACGACTACCTTCATGTTAGGTTTTGTTGCCAAATGCATTATGATTTTCTGTATTTTGTGGATTCCATACTAGGAAATTTTATGGGTATATATTGAACTATCTCAAGTATCCATATTAATAACATTTTAAACAAATAATTAATGTAAGCAGACTATTAAAAATTTACATTTATTCTGGATCAATGATCTCTTCTACATACACATCCTGACATATTTATCTGTAACTAATATTTTTTAAAAATCTTGGAACATAGACCATCAGGTAAAACTTGAATCATTACACTCTAATTTCAAAACTTATACCAAACCACACACGTTTGATTATCTATCCTTGGATAACCTGAAATAATTTTATAAAGGTAACACAACCTTGGAAATGATTATTAACACATGCTTTCCCCGTACCCTAATAATTCTGAAGGAAATCTTCTGCTTTAAAGTGTTAGGCATATAGCATTTAAAACTAAGAGTGAGGGGTTTAGGATCACAGAAACTTGGGTGCAAATCTGGCTTGCTACTTAGTTTGTGAGCTCACGTTACTCTGCTCTGCTCTTCTTGTTAGTAAAGAGGGATAATAAAAATATCAAGTATCGCATAGGGTTATTATTAAGTGAGTAAGGGGTTTCTGGGCAGTTCAATTGGTTAAGCGTCTGACTTCAGTTCAGGTCATGATCTCAGGGTCCTGGGATCGAGCCCCATGTCCACATCTGGCTCCTTGCTCAGCAGGGAGTCTGCTTGCCACTCTGCCCCTCCCCCCTTCATATTCTCTCTCAAATAAATAAATAGAATTCTTATTTTTTTTAATAAATAGAATTTTTAAAAAAGAAGATAAAGTAAGTAAAGGAGTACTATGAAGGATTATTCTACATACTCAATGAGAAAAATGTCTATTAAGCATTTAGTCTAGTAATCAGCATTAGTGTGCAATAAATTATTATTATTGTTATTATTAGGAACTTAGAACATATTGCTTCAGAGACCCAGTAATACAGACAAATTGTTAGGATCCTAGGACACTATGCAAAAGCCCACTTAGCAAATATTGGCTGAAAGTTAGTACTAAGTACAATTAGCTGAAATTAGTACTAACTTTTTTTTTTTTTTAAAGATTTTATTTATTTATTTGACAGACAGAAATCACAAGGAGGCAGAGAGGCAGGCAGAGAGAGAGAGAGGAGGAAGCAGGCTCCCTGCTGAGCAGAGAGCCTGATGTGGGGCTCGATCCCAGGACCCCGAGATCATGACCTGAGCCGAAGGCATAGGCTTAACCCCCTGAGCCACCCAGGTTCCCCTAGTACTAACTTCTATAAAAGTTAAACTGTTACTGTGAAGTCTTTTCTTCATGAAAGCAGTTGAATTTGAAAAGTAAAAGATGGAAAATATATTTAAAATTAAAAACTGACTTTCATAGAGAAAACAGGTTAAGAAAATATAGAGGAAATATAAAGGCAAAAACAAGCAAGAAGATGATCAGGCTTGGGTGACCAGTGCTCTAGGGCATTGATGAGACCAGGAATGTACCTGGTGAATTTACTCCTAGTCGGTATGACAATATCTGCTATTACCACCACGGTAGATAATTTAGATAATTTAGAATTTTGGATTTTTTTTTCTCTTATAGCTAGATTTTTAGAAATGGAATCACTGGGCTACAGGCTAGGAACATGTTTAAGATTAAGATTTTAGAGGTGCCAGTGGCTCAGTCGGTTGAACACTGACTCTTGATTTTGGCTCAGTTTGTGATCTTGGGGTCGTGGTATCGAGCCCTACATTGGGCTCCACGTTCAACATGGTGTCTGCCTGTCCCTCGCCCTCTGCTCCCCCACCTCACTCTCACACTCTTGTTCTCTCTCAAATAAATAAATAAATAAACAGCATCTTAAAAAAATAAGATTTTGGCTAAATTGATAGTGTACATTTACTTACAATTAAACATACACTCATATATTCATTAGGAATTTTCACTTTTGGTTCACAATTTATCTCTCTGTTTGAATTAGTTTCATATATAGGAAATAAGAAATTTCCCTGTCTTTTTAAATGAATATTCTATACAAACTGCTGTTTGCCTTAATTCTGCTGTTTACTTTTATTAGCTTTAGGAAGTCATATTGATCTTTCCTTTTGAACTTTCTTAACTATCTCAACTTTAAAGGGTTCTCACATGGCTGACAAGTACTGAATTGATGGCCATGTAATTCGAAGGGATGCTATTTTTGAAGTTTTACTTCTTTAGTCAATCTGGAATAGATGAGAGTTTAAACTGAAAATTTTTAAGAATTACCCCAGCCCTATTTATTAAACAAACATTTTAAAAATTTTTAATTAATTTTTTAATTAACATATAATGTATTATTAGTCCCAGGGGTACAGGTCTGTGAATCACCAGGTTTACACACTTCACAGCACTCACCATAGCACATACCCTCCCCAATGTCCATAACCCCACCACCATCTGCCTACCCCCCTCCCCCTGGCCCCCCTCAGTTTGTTTTGTGACATTAAGAGTCTCTTATGGTTTGTCTCCCTCCTGATCCCATCTTGTTTCATTTCTTCTTTTCCTACCCCCCAACCCCTCCTCCCATTGCATCTCTACTTCCTCATATCAGGGAGATCATATGATAGTTGTCTTTCTCCAACTGACTTATTTCGCTAAGCATAATACCCTCTAGTTCCATCCACGTTGTCACAAATGGCAAGATTTCATTTCTTTTGATGGCTGCATAGTATTCCATTGTATATATATATCACCTGTTCTTTATCCATTCATTTGTTGATGGACATCTAAGTTCTTTCCATAATTTGGCTATTGTGGACATTACTGCTATAAACATTCGGGTGCACATGCTCCTTCGGATCACTACATTTTTATCTTTAGGGTAAATACCCAGTAGTGCGATTGCTGGCTCCTAAGTTAGCTCTATTTTCAAATCTTTGAGGAACCTCCACGCTGTATTCCAGAGTAGTTTCACCAGCTTGCATTCCCACCAACAGTGAAGGAGGGTTCCCCTTTCTCCGCATCCTCGCCAGCATCTGTCATTTCCTGACTTGTTAATTTTAACCATTCTGACTGGTGTGAGGTGGTATCTCATTGTGGTTTTGATTTGTATTTCCTTGATGCCGAGTGATGTGGAGCACTTTTTCATGTGTCTATTGGCCATCTGGATGTCTTTGATGGATTCCTTTCTCACATTGAGGTCCTTCATCCATTTTGAGTCTATTTTTGTGTGTGGTGTAAGGAAATGGTCCAGTTTCATTTTTCTGCATGTGGCTGTCCGATTTTCCCAACACCATGTGTTGAAGAGACTGTCTTTATTCCACTGGACATTCTTTCCTGCTTTGTCGAAGATTAGTTGACCATAGAGTTGAGGGTCTATTTCTGGGCTCTCTATTCTGTTCCACTGATTTATGTGTCTGTTTTTGTGCCAGTACCATACTGTCTTGATGATGACAGCTTTAAACAAACCTTTCTTTAGACATACATTTATGGTGGCATATTTGTCAAAAACAAATCTTAATATACATGTAGGTCTTTTACCTGACTTGATGGCACCATTGCTATCTCTGTTCATTTTTATGCCAGGATCATATTATTTCAGCTATTTCAGCTTTATTGTATACCACAATTGTTGGATGGAATATACTACACACTTATTTTGTCTTTTATACACCAAGATGTTTGCAAGTATCTTATCTGTTTACACTTTGAGGTGATTCTCAAATCATTTCTGCCAGGTTCTAAAAATAATTCCTTTGGGATTTTCCTTTGGGATTTTGAAAGGCATTTGGGACCTATTGATATATATTAATAGACTTTACAGTGAAGTTCTATAGTTTCCCTCATAACGTCTGTACTTCTTGCTAAGGTCATTTTCTGGTAGTTTATGTGCTTTGTCTTTTTATTCCGACTGAGCCTGGTTTTGGGGTGCTGATTTTGTAGCATGCTACTTTACTTCATGTTAAGGAGAGGCACTGAAGTCTAATATAGAACAGTGAGGTAGCTTTGTAAGGCAGTGAGTATTCCATGTCGGAAGGAGTCAAAGCAAGGAGAACTTGGGGCTATATCCACAGTAGTGGTGCCTCCCGGCCACACCTGTCGGAGAAGAAGGACATCAGACCACAGCTGAGGTGAACAGCCTTCCTCCTGGCTGAGACGGTGATTCCCGGGGACTCAATCCTGAGGGAGGTGGCCAGGTAAGGTGAGGTGAGAGGCAGAACAATGGGATTCGCACAGTTCAGGATGAGACAAACAGTGCTGAAGCAGGTAGTCTGCATTTATAACAGGATATCATAATTCCCAGACTGCCTACATTTTGATGTACTTTTGGCAATAGAAGGTCTGAAGTCATACAACAAATTCTCAAGCCACTCCTGACATGCAGGCTCATTACTTTATACCATATATTCTGTCCAAAATGAACACTAATGACAGAATTTGAGAAGAAAGCAGCAGTGGTGGGAAGAAAGCTTTTTTAAGTTTCTGTCTTTAAACTGAATATGCATAAAGTAGAACTGTAAGGACACTAATGGAAATTTATATAAAAAGAAATCTCATTTGGCAAGATAACTTTACTGTTAGTTTATTACAATTCTCTCTTTTGGTATGTGTATTTTCTGGAGAATTTCTTCAGAAAGTTCAATATACTAGACTGTTAGGAAGTCTCTAATGTGTTACTTCAGGCACTATAATTCAAAATAAAGTTTTTAACTAAGCCAATTAAATTAGTGCGCTTAAAAAATTATTCTTGCTCCTAAAAGAAGTCTGCTTATTAGTGCATGCAACTTTTAACGACCCCTCCCTTAGCCACTTATTTTTTTCACACCATTAACAGTATAATGGTGATATTCTTTGAAATGTCTCACCTTTTATGTAAATCAAGTCTGAAAACATTTTAATTAACATTTTCTATGCAGGGAAAACTCAAAATAAAATATATCTTCCCCTGTGTATTACCCTAATTTGTTGTTAATGAGCATTCATAAATTATCTCTAATTAACACCTAGTCTTTTTAAATATACTTTTCAATTTGTAATTTCCACTTCATTCTCAGTAAATCATTTTCTAAGTATATACAGCCCACATATATTAATGGCAACTGTCAAAACCAGAGCCAAATGTTTATTCAAATAAGTTAGGAGATTTTCACTATTGCTTATTTACTGTAAAATAACTGCAAATGTTAACATTGTCAATGACTCTACCATCAATATTAAAAGGGACAGAGAGCAGCAACATGAAAAACAAAACTGCCGTATAAAATCATGTGTTGAAAATAATGGTAGTTGAAGGAAAACCATAAGTCGAGTCTCCTCTGCTTGCCTGAATGTGCAAATTAAAGTATCAGTTGCATTAATTTATTCTGACAGATGTACAAATACAACTTTTAAGCACAATAATTATAATGCCATAACCTGAGGTCACTGTTATAAAAACAAAATGGGGGACGCCTGGGTGGCTCAGTTGGTTGGGCGACTGCCTTCGGCTCAGGTCATGATCCCGGAGACCCTGGATCGAGTCCCGCATCAGGCTCCCAGCTCCACGGGGAGTCTGCTTCTCCCTTTGACCTTCTCCTCGCTCATGCTCTCTCACTGCCTCTCTCTCAAATAAATAAATAAAATCTTAAAAAAAAAACAAAACCAAAAAAAACCAAAAAAACAAAATGGGTTCAGTGTCTCTAAAAAGCACTGTCTGACAAATAGTGTATCTCACGTACATATGGAATCTAAAAAAGTCAAAATCATAGCAGAATGGTTGTTGTCAGGGTTGGGGGCAGGGGAAATGGAGAGATGCTGGCCAAAGCGTATAAAATTTCAGTTATGCTGAATGGATGTCCTAGAGAGCTAAGGTACAGCATGATGACTACAGTTAATATTGTACTGCATACCTGAAATTCGCTAAGAGAGTATATCCTAAATGTTACCACCCCTCCCCAACACACACACAGAGCGCCAACAGATAACTATGTGAGGTAATGGATATGTTAATTAGTTTGACTGCAGTGATCATTTCACAATGTGTAATGAATGTATCAAAACATCACCTTGTACAATGTAAATATATCCTATTTTTTGGTCAATTACACCTCAGTAAGGCTGGGAAAAGGAAGTATTTCAAATGTCAAAAAACAAAAAAACACTCTTTAAGATAAACTCGATACTGTCACTGAATGAATTATCTTAGACTGAGCAGATTCAACCTTTCAAAAACATAAATTCCTAAAACATATTCTGTTAAAGGGTATGAGATTCTCTCTGTCACAAAATCAATCCATCTGAAAAAAAAAAATCACTTGTCCATGAATAAGCTTCCTGTGGCAGATTTTTAAATTTACATCAGCTTGGGGGAAAACACTATAAAAAAATGAATTGTATGGATTGTCAAATTTGGGAATCTTTGGTACTGCCTAAAACAAAAACAAAAACAAAAACAAAACTTATCCCCTAATTTAAAATAATGCAAAATTAATATTTGTTTAGTAAATCCCTCCATGGAGCCTTTGGAGTCTAATACTTGGGAATGAACACTCTGTTGCTCACTGGCTATGGGATCTTGGGCAAGTTATAGAGTATCTTGATAAGCTCCTTTCTTCATCTGTAAAGTGGGAATAAGTATAGTACTAATTTCACAGGGTTACTATAAAGATAAAATGAGATAATACAAGTGAAATGTACAGAACTCTACTTTTTACAGAGCAACCGTCTGAATGTTGGTTGCTGCCATAATGGCAGCACTGCTATTACTAACCACTGACTACTAGTCGTTCGTTTCTAGCAACCTTCTGTTGCCACACAATATAAGTCTTGGTTCCACAGTGGGACCAAAAAGTTCAGGTTCATTTTTAAATACCCTAAGCAGATATCCAACTACAAAAGTGACCCTTTAACCAACATATTATGTATATAAAAGGGCAAGGATTAAGGAAATCTGTCCAACAAATATCAAAGTGGGTGACCCACTGAAGAAAACCAAAGAAAATTCAGATTCAGTTCTACATGGCTAGAATAATCAGCTGTGACGTCCTGAATTTACTTTCAGGAACACAAATCTAAAGTTTGTGAACCTTAAAATCTGATATGTTCAGTTCACATAGGCCCAAATTCTGTGCCTTACTTCTGCAAACTCCACTCTTCGTCTACTAGAAAAACTGCAGGGTGATAATAAATAGTAATCGTTTGATACGCACAGACTCCCTGCTGGGTCCATCAGATGGAATAATAAGGTGAGAGTCTGAGCACAGTAGTTACTATAGCTCTCTGCATAGATGAGGGCTGCAGGACTCAGTGCTGTTTGGTTAGCCCCTCTGCCTGGACAGTCCACTGTCCTAATCAAAGACAGAATGCTACTCAGATTTATTTATGCCCACATGGAGGCCTCTCTGCCGGAGGAACATACAGGGAAAGCGGTCAAAGCATGTGAGGAGCTCAACAGAAGCCATAACAAAATGAGAGCACAGAGCTCTGGAAAGCTGCCTATGAATCCATTCTTCTTAACATATTCACAGACGTGACTAGTTTGGTCTGTGTACATCTCCACGAGAGATCACAGCAAAGCACCACACAGATCCTGTGTGTCTTTCTTTAGATCCTGCTGTCATTCCACGTTTAAATTATATGTAGGTGTTATTTGAAACTCAAGGAAATAGATATGTCACTGCTTACACCCTTGTAATCACCACCCAGAACTGGAGAGAGAACATTTATTTCTCTCATCCTAAAAAGATTCCTACTGACTCCATCGTCCTGCTTCAGCAGCAACCTCTCTCCACACCCCAGGCAGACACTTACTGACTTCTTTCATCATAAATGTGTTTGCCTGTTCCTAGATTTCTTATGGACAAACTCATATGATGCTACTTTGTATCAAGCTGCTTTTGTTCAACAAGGACTCAAAGATTCATCCATGTTCATCCATATTCATTGGTATTCATTTTTACTGCCCAGTAATATTCTAGAGTATGAATATATCATTCTTTTATAGATGGTGAATCATTTGGAATGTTTCCAGGTTTTAGCTTTTATGAGTAAAGCTACTTATGAACATTCTGGAACAAGTGCTTTGTGGGCAGAATACTAGGAATCATTCCTGGATCATGGGGTAGACGTAAATAATAAATAAAAACTATATAATAAATAACTGTAATAATAAATAATAAATAAACGACTTTATTTTTTTTAAAACTACCAAACACTTCTACACAGTGATTGTGTGATCTTATGCTTCCACTAGCAATTTAGGATGATTTTAGTTAATCAAGATCCTTAGTCATACCAGTGGGTATAAAATAGTATTGTGTGGTTTCAATCTGCATGCCCCTGGGGACTATTAGGTCGAGTGTCTTTAGTTCAATGGTTTATTGGTTATTCCTCCATCTTCTTTCATGTAGTGTCCATTCAGGTCTGTACCTCAGTTTTCATTGTGTTGTTTTTTTATTGTTGATTTGTTCTTCATATTCTAGATATGAGTCCTTTCTCAGATATATATACTATGAATATATTTGTCTCTGTCTGGGACTTGCCCATTGATATTGATATTGAGCATGCTGCTATTACCAATATATAATACTAAGCTATGACTATATAGTGTTTCATATTACATGCACAATGTTATTTTTATGTAATGTTTCATGACTTAAAAGAACATATTCTTAACTAAGCAATAAAATAACGTGGCATTCAGGATTCATACTATCATCATCATATTACAGATTCAAGAAATTGAGGTTGAGAGCTTAAGTTATTATTCACACAACCAATTTGGTGGATTAGAGATTTTTGCTACTAATCAATATTCTTACAATTCTATAAATTTATCTATTTCCTCTTTCATTTCTATATCTCCTCTCCATTCCACAACTCCTTAAGAAAAGCTTTTGATATCAGTATCAAAACTTACAGGGGTATATCAGTAAGATTCTGTTGATAAATATATTACATGAGTCAATTCATTCAACCATAGAGGAAATACATTAATCAAATTTATTTTATTATTTGGTTTTTGCCTTTTTATTCCACATTTAATTAATTTCCATTAGCTAAAGTCAAGCCATTTTTGCCTCAGGGCATAACATTCTCTTTTTTATTAATTTAGATTCAATTATCCAATATATAGTACATCATTAGTTTCAGATACAGAGTTCAGTAATTCATCAGTTGCATGTAACACCTAGTGCTCATCACATCATGTGCCCTCCTTAAAGCCAATTATCCAGTTACTCCATCCCGCTAACCACCTCCCCTCCTGCAACCCTCAGTTTGTTTGTTTCCTATAGTTAAGAACCTCTCATGGTTTTTCTTCCTGACTTCTTCCCAGTTTTCCCTCCCTTCCCCTATGATCTTCTGTGCTGTTTCTTATATTCCACGTATGAGTGAAACCATATAACTGTCTTTCTCTGATTGACTTATTTCACTCAACGTAATACCTTCCAGTTCCACCCACATAAATGGTAAGATTTCATCTTTTCTTGATGGCTTTTAATTTTATTGATGAAGATGCTGACTTAAACACTAGCTTATGTAACACATAATAGACTTTTCTTTAAGTACTTCTCTGCACTAAAAAATGAGAGGTGCTCAGAAAGGCCACATGAAGTTCTTCACTGTATTACTTAGCGCATTAATGTTACCTTCAGAGGCTGCAAAAAATCAGCTGACTGTGTGTTCTGTTTATTACAGGGCTTGACTGCCAAGAGAGGATGGATAGGGGTATGAAATGAGAATTTAATACCTACACAAACATGCATACATGTTCAAATACTAAATATACAACTACCTTTGAATCCTTGTAGAGAAAGAGATACCCATCTCGTAAAACAAAATACCGGTCTTGAAATTTATTTCCAGACAGTATTTTAGATGGTTCTTCTTTAATTTTCAACATTCCTTCTTTGACACTTTCCAGGGCCCTCCTCTCTGTAAGGTACAACATTGCTTTTGTAAGTTAAGTACATTTTCATTTATTTGGAATATAAAACATTTCTATTTTTTATTTTGATAATATAAAATAGGAACTTGTTTCTTATCAGTAAGAAGCTGATAGTTAATTTCTGGGAGCACCACGTGTCAAGATATTCATATCTACTTATAAGGCCTGCCTACGCTGTCCAATTGACTACTGGCTAATGAGCCCTTGAAATGAGGTTAATCTCAATTGAGGTGTGTTATTAGTATGAAATATATTCCATATTACAAAGACCTTACCAAAAAAAGGTAAAAAATCACAATAATAAATATAATAAATAATAATATATTATTTATATTATAATATATAATATATAATAAATATATAATACATAATAAATAGAATATGTAAATATAAATAAATAAAATAAATATATAAAATACATATGTAATATATAAATTATATATACAATAATTATATTACTTATATTATTATCTACATATAACATAATAATATATTATATATTACACATATAATAGGGCACAATAATAACCATTTGTAAGATTGATTACACGATCAAATTATATTTTAAATAATGAGTCTATATTACTAAAATTAATTTTATCTATTTTAGATCTTTTAATGGGGCTACTAGATAATTTAAAATTACATAATTAGCTTTATTATATTTCTTTTGAAGAGCTCTCAAAAGAACAATGCAAATACAGAGGTAAAAACGGAAGCCTCTCTCCGAATTCTGATTCAGGAACCCAGGAATTCTTGGGGCACTAAGTAAAATCCTATACATCTGAACCAGGTAAGGATAAAAAAGGCAAAGCCGCTAAGGTAGAGCATTTATCAACAACTACATTTCATGTGCAATACTGCCATGCCCCACACTTAGAAACACTCAACCAATTCTATAAAAATGCTTTTTGGTAAGAACACCAAATTTGGGGACACCTGGGTGGCTCAGTCGGTTAAGCATCTGCCTTCAGCTCAGGCCATGATCCTGGAGTCCTACGATCTAGTCCCACATCAGGCTCCCTGCTCAGCGGAGAGCCTGCGTCTGCCTCTACCTGCTGCTCTCCCTCTTTGCGTTCTCTCTCTCTCTCTCTCTCTCGCTTGATCTCAAATAAAGAAATGAAATCTTAAAAAAAGAAAAAGAACACCAAATGTGTACTTGTATAAATTTATCAATACAGCTTCAGTCTAAAGCTTTCTCCTTAAAATCTAGACAATCTTCAACCGCCTACTTGGGGACTGAAGAACAATGGGAGGCATAAAAGGAGCCGGAAGTCAAGCAGCTATGACACGGTTATTATGGTGTCAGTAGCCGCTGGGTCCTGGAAAGTCGGAGTCGTAACGCTATCCTGCAGATTACGTGGGCCTCATATGTGGCCCCAGATACGTGGGCCTCATGTGGGTCGTTATGTGGTAACGACCACAAAAAGATGTCGGGTGGGATGCTGTATCAGACCAGGACCTTTAACACTTTTCTGCTAATCAGGTGATAATTCTTAAATACTCATGCACGGTTTCTGAAATTTAAAACAATAGGAATACAAAATATTCATGCAGTTTCTGAAATTTACAAAATAACTTGAATGGTTTTAGAAAGAACTCTTAGTCTTAAATCTAACATTTCCTTGGTTTGAGAAAAACCTGTACTTAGGTGACAAATGATACACAGAGGTTCAGAATTATAACTAGCATAAGGAAATGAAAGTTTAAAAAACAGAAAAAGCTCTTCATAATTATACTCAAATATGAGCATGGCATGGATACCTGGAAGCAAAAATTCCCAAGAATAATCATATCCCTGATGCTAAGCACAGATGTGCAAACAAATATAATTAGCAAACCCCAATAGTCTTCATGTACTAGCCACAGAGAACTCTTTTAATCACACTATCATACTAAAATAGCTTCTTTATTAGTAGTATGCAACTTTAATTTCTGAAAATCACTGCTAAAATTTGTCTTCTCAAACAATTCCTACTCAATATTCAATCCCACAGAAAAATATTTCAAATAATATTTTATAGCTAAATAGCTTCTATTTAAATTAAAAATAACTTTTCCAATGAAAAGAAATAAGATGTATTTTAATACAACTGGAAGGTCAAGAAAAAAATAAATATAAAACTATTCAGTGAAATTCAAATTACATCAAAACATTCATTTCTTCATAAAGTACTGAAGGTCTGGTATATATACTCAGTTCTAGTAATAGATAATCTTGGAGACCATGAGTTAAATATGTCTGACAAGCAAAGCTACATTTGCTGACAGAAGTGAATAATTCAAAAAACATTCAGTAGGATTAGTGATTCAGCTGCTGTGTAACAGGGAAGTGGAGAAAGGCAATTACAATACTGCTGGTTTAGAAACAGGTAAATCATTTTTTAAAGTTTAAATTAAAATCAAGTTGTAAGATACAGATATTATATATTGCTTAAGACAAATTCCATTCACACCTTTTAATGATACTTTTTCATTTAGATTTTTGTCCAAATTAATAAACCTTTCAAATTTTACCAATATTCATATGCCCAATGCCTAAGTAAACCATTTGTAGGTCAAAGAGAAAATAGGCTTAGGGAAACAAATATTTTAGCTGTGTTTGGGTTCATACTTGGTAATATTTATTTTAATTATTACATAATTGAGTATATTAACTCTTGCAGCATACATTATTAAGGGACTCAGGAGGAAGGCTTCGAGAGAAATATTTGTGAAGGAGGAGGGAAGAATGAAAAGAACTTTGAAATATGAAGTTCTGTAACTATTAAACATCTGTTAAAGATGTTTCAAAAGCTCTCACAACTAAATTTCTATCTGATCTCAAAATGTTAAAACATGTAGAAAAATTACGCACTACTTAAAGGACAAAATGAAGCTACATACTTTGGGGGACATCGTGTATGACTCAGCATGTAACAAAATCAAAGTTATGAATTAAATGGCTTCTAATAATTCACTTTTTCAAACCTTTCCAGTACTGCTTGCTCCCTCAACTGTGGGGTACTTCATTCTTAAATTTCCAATCCCTCCCCTTCACCCCAGGCAGGAAGCTTACTAAGGTTCTCTGCTCTACAGGAATCTGGTTCAGTAAAAGTTCATGCCAGCTGTGTCCACTGTGCCTGCTATCCAGACCCTGTCCAGGTTTGAATTCGACTCTAGCTTGTCAGAATATAAGCTTTTGGCCCTGCACATCTCTTTTTAGCTGGAGTTCAAATTTCTGCTTCATCATTCTTGAGAATCTCAGAACGCCCATCTCCCTGCTATGCTTTGGGCTTCTCAACTCCATGAAGTCTTGCTCTCTTCATAGTCCTTCCCAGCACAGTGATCGTCCTAGATTTTTTTTTTTTTTTTAAGGATCCAAACTTCAGAGCACTAGTATTTCGAATGCCATGTAAACAGTCCTTCCGCTACACCCTTTCCTATGGTCATTCAATATACATTAAATCCCTCTGACCTAATCAAAAAGAATGATTTCACATGTCATATCGTCCATGACCTCAGTCCTCAGCATGATGTAAGTTACTAAGCATGGAATACTTCTATCTACTAAGAATGTTAAAAAAAAAAAAAAAAAGAAAGAAAAAACATAGGACATACTCTGTAATTTTGCTTTTAATTGGAAAAGAAACCTGCATAGCACATGATTAATGTACTAAAAGAAGTCTTTAAGTAACTTGGGAAAATCATTTTTTTCCCAAATGTCACAAATTTGAAGATTTAATGCACTCCCCAAGAACTTAATTCCTTCAGAGGGAGTTTCTGGGATGTTCCCTAATGGGTAGAATTTCCTTTACTACCTTTTTGTCTTCTATTCCAATAAATTTCCAACATACTGTTTTCTCTAGAAAATCACAAATCCCTCTTCCCTTCTTGTTGATTGATAGGACAAGGAAGGCACAATTGGACTTAAAACGTCTTGAGAGTTAACAGTGGAGTCAAGAAAAAAAATCAGTATTCTCAGTTGTGCTCTAATGCTGTTATTAATTAGAAAAGCCCTTAAAAGTCACAGGCATGAAACCAAACAGAATGGCCAAATTTATTTAAACAGAACAGACTATCATATTACTGGGGCAATAAAAACAACAGAAAGAAAATTTTCCAAATCACCTGAAATCTTCAAGGTTTTATACAAAAAGAACAATTCCTAACTAGTGGTCCCTAATCCCAATAAAAGAACTGATCTTTAGAGGAGGTGGAAATTTCCTGGTAAGGAGAGGCAGAGACAGAGACATAGGAGGGAGAAACATAAATCCAGGAATGTTACTACTAAAATATATGTTCTTCTTTTATCCTCCACGGCAGGCAGCGGGCAAGTCAGCCATTGTTCTTTGAGAATTTCTCTTTGGGGCTCAATTCTATTTCATTCCCAATGTTATCTTCTAACTCCTGCCTTCCCTACTGACTACCTGGAGATTCCAGGATTCTATAACACCATCCTCTTTTCTAATGGGTCCAGCAAAAGATTCCAGATTGGTGTTATGCAAATGCTGTTTTAACGGATTAATCCCCTCCCCCCAACTCCCTTCGAAGACTAACTTTCTTACTACCAAACAACTAAACTCTTTTTCCTGACATTTAAAAGGCTAACCTGAACTTCTCCTACCCATCTCTATAAAATATTAAATTAAAATATATTTAAAATTCAGTCGATCATAATATACTGTTTGGAAAACTAATCCTCATCTGCATGGCATGACTTAAGTTGATCAACTTAATAAATTTAAGTGAAATTCCATTCTCTTGCTTCTATATAAATTCTATCCCACTTCTTCCAACTTATAGCAAAGATTTTTTCTAACTATTCTAGTCCATACTTGTTATTTATGTCTCTTAACTTTAAGATATAACTTAGTTCCTGAATGCATAAACCATATTTGCTTAATACTTTGCTTTAAAGTACATGATAATTTCATATTTGCTTTTTAAAACAGTGTGTACTTTGGATTTTCCTCCCCAACCTATGGGAGAGCTGACATAGCACAGTGACTGAGAGCACACTTTGCAACTGAATTTTAATGACAACCACATCCTACACTCAATCTCAGGCAGTCATCTCTGAATCTCAGTTTCTTCAACTGCAAAATGGGGACACCTACAGTACCCCATGGATTTAGTATATAAAGTACTGAGAACAGTGCTTGGTACTGGGGAAGTAGAATTTAACAGATGACACACATCATTTTCCTCTGTACTACGAGGCCTACAGTAAGCAAAACCAGAAAGAACTATACTTTCAAAGTCCTGATGATTTAGAGACTGAATTGTTAAGAGTTTGAAAAACTGAAATCTGATTTATCCCTGATTTCAGGATACCAGGTGGGTTAGGACAGAGTATATGGCCTGGATTTGGAGACATCTTGATTCAAATGTCTGCTCCACCACCTACAAGCAGGTCACCTTGAGGGAGTGATGTAATGTCTCCATCTCCTAATTTCTCCATCTGTAAAGGCCTAGTTAAGTACCAGTAGACTAACTAGGAAGAATAAACGAGATGGTGAATGCAAAGTATGCAACCCACCATCTGGCACAGAGTAAATGCATAGTAACTAAAATGTATTGTTATGTCTTATATTTCTTATATATGTTCTGAACAAGATAACAGGATTTTAAAAAGGTCTATTTTTTTCCTATATTTCATGGTCTCTATGTGTTCCCCTTCTTTTGCTGGCAAAGATTATTTCTTTAAGGCTACACATTACCTGAAAGAATTCCTGATTCCATCTCTGCCCGTGAACTGTAACGGAGGCAAATGGGCAGTTTCCGGGAGAGACATCTTCTTGAAAACATGCCACGACCATGTGATACTGGCAATATTTGTTACCTAATAGCTAAAAATTTCCTACAAATTAAAAATTAGGCACATTTTTCTTTGACATCGATTATACAGAGGATGTATATTTCTTTTTTTCTTTTTTTTTTTGAGTACAGTTGACACACAATGTTACATTAGTTTCAGGTTTATGATTCAGTGATTTGACAAGTTTATGCTATGTTCCCCAAAGTACAGTTACTATCTGTCCCATTACAACACTATTATGATAACATTGACTATTCCCTATGCTATGCCTTTAAAAAAAAAAAATTATTTTAGACAGAGAGAGAGAGCATGAGCATGCGGGGCAGAGGGAGAGGGAGAGAGAATTCTGGGCAGACTCCATGCTGAGCACAGAGCCTGACTCAGGGCTTGATGTCAAGAACCTGAGGTCATGACCTGAGCAGAAACCAAAGTCAGACACTTAACTGACTGCACCACCTAGGTGCCCCCACCGCATGCTGTGCCTTTTAATCCCGTGATTATTCACTCTCTAACTGGAAGCCTGTACTTCCCACTTACTTTACCATTTTGCTCAATTCCCCCATTCCACCCCCTTCCCTCTGGCAACCACCAGTTCTCTGTATTTATAGGTCTGATTCTACTGTTTGTTTATTCGTTGTTTTGTTTTGTTTTGTCTGAAGGACCTAGAGGATATTATGCTAAGGAAAATAAGCCAGGCTGGAAAGACAAATAACCGTGTGACAAAGAACATGTGTTTTTATCATGTGGAGAAAGCAGAATTTCAGATACATTGTTCTCGCTGCGTGACATTCGGTCAAAATGCATTTCAGTAAAATTTAGTGCTGCAACTGAGTAGAAACCAAACTGGTAAGAGCTGCTGGAAAGTAATCTATGTCTTAGAAAAAGCCAAATATGTCCCTTGACTCATTCCCAGCCTATTTTCCTTTATGTTACTTGTACTGAAGGAGCAATGCTTAATAGAACTAGTAGCCTGTTGACATTCTTCTACAATTAGCGTCTCCATAAATAATAAAATTAGAAACATAATTACTATTGAAGGACTGACTAAAAAAGTGCCAGAAATTGCCATATAACTGACAGTGCAAGTTACAGAAAGTAGAAACTGCTTTTCTATTCTGTTTTTACTGTTACACTGAATTATAATAAACTTAAAAAAACTAGCATAGTAAATGATGTATTCTTTTATATTAAATCACGATGTTGTTTTTAGCATACTCTTAACAAACACATAGGTAACACTTTAGGCTTTCCAAAGTGTTCATGTATCTTATCGCTTTTGATTCTCACGTAACTTTTCTGAGTTTTTTTTTTTTTTTTCCTGTTTGTTTTTTTTAAGTAATTTCTACACCCACTGTCGGGCTTAAACTTAGAACCCTGAGATCAAGAGTTGCATGCTCTATTGACTGAGCTCACTAGGCATCTCCCATACAACTTTCTAAAGTAGGAAGTACAGGTATTACGATTTCATTTTGTAAATGAGAGCACTGTGGCTCACAAGGTTTTGTGACAAGTTTAGGAAGCAAATGCCCTATAATTCCAATTCAAGTCTCTTAACATGTAACATAGAATTCTATTTTCTATAATAAGACACTTCCAAGTAATGGTCATTATTATGATCACCACCACCATCACCATCATTACCACAGTAACAGTACATTTTCCAGTACCTTTCTTGGCTTTGTGTACCATTTTACCTTGTTAAACACAATTTTTCCCAAAACTTACTCCTTCGATGATTCCATGATATTGCTCTGTCCTTTTCTGGCAACCTTTCTGAAGGTTCCTTCACACAAAGGGCCTCTTTTGATACACCCGTGCCTTAATGCTAGTAATTCCATGCTCAGTACTCTAATGTTCTTACTTCCACACTACAACTGCATGATGTTATAGTCTCCAAAGACTAAAACCATGTTCCAAATAATGTGCTCTGTAGTGATGGGTATTTAGATCCCTTCTAGACAATATACCCTTGGGCACCTGACAACTAAAACTTAAGATATCCAAAACAGAATTCAGTGACCCTACCCCTATGTCATACCACCAGCAACCCCTTCTATACTCCCTATCCTAATTTCTCACAAAGCATTCAAACCCAAGAGACAGAGGACTATATCCTGCTTTCTCAATTATACCATGATGTTAATTTCCTTTGGAAAGCATTCCCTAACCATCCAGATAAAATCTGAGATGGCCCTGCTGGGGTATTCAGTCGGTACTTGGCCACTAACAAAGTGTTTTGTTCATTTATAGTTTAAAAAGTTTACTCAATGTGTACTTTTAGTGAGTAAAAGATTAAGACATTGTTCTGTTATAGAGGATAACCCATATATGAAAAACTAAACAAGAAATGATATTTTGTTAAATGAGAGACATCGGTGTTGGAAGAGATGTCAACCATCAACTAAATGAACCACTCGTCTGTGCCTGAAAGCTCTCCATACCCTTCCTAGACCTTAGCAGTTATGTACCGCACGCTGTGTTTGTAGCCTTAGAATTTAAATAGACTTCATACATTTAGATTTTCTGTTCCTTGTGCGGAAAGATAATGCTTAACAATCCTTCAAATTTTCCACAGTAGATGCCTGGTAGATTCCTAATAGAAACTTACCAGTTGGTTTTCTCACTACAGAATTACAGTATTAAAAGAAGTCAGAACATGCATGCTTCATAGTGAATATCAAAGACTCATCAATTTCCAAGAGGATACTTCCATTTGATGTGGACGCGGCTTACCTTGAACATTTATACACATTTGGATTTAAAAAGATTTGATGGAGAATGGAAAGCCAATCATTTCAGCTAGACTATGATTTATGAACTTGTACTATTTTCGCTGGAATTTTCTTTCATTTTCCTAAGTCAGTTCATAGTGAATGGTGTAGCTTTCCAGGTCTGTATTTGCCAGAAGCAGTTGCATTGTGAACTATTCTATTCTAATGCAAATTTAATTCCAAAGCATCTGTCATATGCAGCAATCTAAATTTAGAAACCTACAGGGATCTGCATTTGAGTTACATCTTATATCTTAAAAGTATTTCTTCCCCATTGAGATCATTAAAACTTGATTCTATGTCTCACATTCTGTCTGGGTAATTTTAAAGACCTTTAATGCTTAAAACAAGACTTTAGCAACATAAAATTATTTATTCTGGAGCCTTACAGAAAGTATTCATTTATGGTTTACCTGTGATAGAGATGCTGAAGCTTAACTCGATACAAGAGATAATGATAACAAAAGACAGTCTAGTGAGATTAGCTATGACAAAGTCTAAATGGCAAATTAAATGAAGTTTTATTCTCCCTATCGTAAAGTCTCAGTCATAATCCATGGGGTAGAAAAGAAATTTGAGGACTATTATCTTCCTTTTCAAGTTAGTTAACTCCTCATTACAATAATGGCAATGGCATAAAATGTTTCTAAGAAATAAAATGCTGCTTTTGAAGAACACAAAATTGATTTCTAAGTAGAGGCAACAGAAAATTTATTTACTCTCATATACTTTTATAAAAGTAAAGTATGCTACTTCATTACCTTAAATGAATGAGCAGAAATTAAGTGTTGGATGATTTTAAAATCCACTCCTACTTGTGATGCCAACATTTTAAATTGTTTAGATAAAGTGAGAAAATTAAGGGAATTAAAGCCCCTAAACTACCCTAAGCCTTTACACTTATTTGATAAAACTTTTGACTTAGCAAGTAGGTGCTGAAAATGTAAAAAACTATATGCTTGTGATTTGTTATATAAGTCAGAAAAATTCAATTAATGAAGTGCAAGTCACGTATATATACAAACACACACACACACACACACACACACAAAGAATAGAGATAAGGACAGGTCGGCAGATAGTCACATCTGCGGCAACTAGACATCAAGTATGGAAAAACACAGACAGTACTACTTTTTATCTTAACAAAATGTTAAAACATTAGCTATTTGTTACTGAGAAAAAAATGTGGTTGCAACCAACTACCCTTGTTTCAAATTCTGCTAATTTCCACTTGCTTCCCAGGTTAAAGTAAGAAAATGTTAAGAAAGAAAAACCCTTCACATTATTCCTTTTCTGTCACGAAACGCAATGTATTTCTGAGATGATTCCAGTTTTTCTGCTAACAAACTGACAGAGAAATCACATCTGATTTACTTTCATTCCTTTCCTTTTAGATCCCAACTTTAAGGAGCAGTGGATGTAATGAACGGAGCAATAATTCTGGAGTAGGTGGTCATTGTGATTGATTTAGGAGACATTTGCCAAGACAGAGACAAAGTAGACTGAATATCTAACCAACCTAAAATCTATCACCAAATATACGCCAAAAGAAGTATTTATAAACTCCAGGTTACTGCAAGATACAATTATAGGGAAAACAAATCATGACCAAAGAAACTGATTTAAAAAAATAAACGGCTGGAGTTGCTTTAAAATGACAATCTTAAATTCATACAGATGCAGAGCAAACCATAATGAAAGAGATTATTTTGCTTTGACAATCTGAATATAAATCAAGCTCTAATTAAAAAACATGTATAAAAATTTTATTGCCTAGAAGATTAAAAAAAAGTTCTTAAAATATTTACTGCATTGGCACTCCTATTTTTGACCAAAAATACATTAACTACTAATATGAAATGGTCCAATTAATCTATTTGCTGTTGGTGTTACTGTAACACCTGACTTTTTTTTTCATGCAAAGAGAAATAATTTCCTGGTAGAAAGAACTACAGAAACTATAATTACAATTTGGATACTCATTTGGAAACCAGAGGAAGGGACAGGGGAGGGCACAGGCATGTGTTTTATGGCTCCAACCCCATCAGAGGAACGAAGGAGATGGGAGAGCAACACAAAAGTTTGCTGACATTTTACCCTAGAGAATGTGTCCTTCAAATCCCTGATCCTATCATTTGAGCCTGCTTTCCACTGCTTGGGCTCTCCAGTTTTTATACAGATGTTTTGTCTACACCTTACAAAAGCCTGATACTTTCACACCAGAAGGACACACTCCCAACCCCATGAAGAGGACACACAGGATTACGTAGGCATAATGCTGACACATAATCTTCTGACCCAGTTACAGACAGAGCCAGTGCAGTTTCCCACTCTACCATTTCTCTGGGTCCTTAAGCAACCTTTAGGAATCTACTCAGATGTGGCTGCTCTCAACCAGCTCAATGTGTACGCTCTTGTTTTTTTTGTTAAAGACCAAAGGCACTTAATAGTATTCTTTCATTGGTTATCCCCCACCCCTACCTGCACGAAACTTTCTTTTATATCACAGCCTTTTTAAGATCTTATTCTTGTCTGTTTTCATTCATCTGGCCGATCCACTAGCATTCAAAGAAGAGCTAAGGTATTATGTCTAGGTATGGGTTTCAAGTATTTTGTAACATGGTAAATTAGACACTTTCAGAAGAATACTTGGAAAAGAAAAATTCTCACCAGAAAAATTAAAATGTACCTGAAGAGATGATTTTCTAAAAGAAAAGAAACCATGAGAACCTATTATATATATTTCATAATGTGGACAGGTCTTGGTTCATAAACTCGATACTATTTCTTCATCTCAGTGTCAACATGAAATAAGAGAATTTAGGAGCTAGAACAGATTTCACAGATTATCTAAATGGGGAATTCTCAACATTGGCACCCCTGACATTTGGAGCCAAATAATTCTTTGTGAAGAGCTGTCTTATGTTTTATAGGATGATTAACAGCATATCCGGTCCCTACTCACTAAACACCAGAAACATCACTGTATCTAGTTGTGACTCAAAAATGTCTACAGACATTGCCAAATGTCCCCAGGGGAACAAAAAGAGAACCCACCTGAGAACTACTGCTCTACATCATGTCACATCTGTAGGACTAGAGAAAATTTCTGCTGCAATCCCGAAGAGGTATGGGTATGTGGTCAAAAACATATACAGTTATAATAAAAGAATTTAAAATAAGATAATGGTTTCTAAAAGGCTAAATTTCTCCAGAAAGAAAAAAATACCTGTTTAGATGTAAAACCAGAATGACACATAAGTTGTTACACTGCTTGCCTTCTGTCAAAATGCTCTCAGGTAAGTATACGAGATACAGGACAGATATCTGAGATATAAAGGACACGTGATGGACTGAATGTTTGTGTTCCCCAGAATTCATATGTTGAAACCCTACCTCCTGGTGGGGCCTTTAGGAAGGGAATTGGGATTAGATGAGGTCAGTGGGTGGAGCGCTCCCAGAGGACTAGCATCCTACTAAGAGTCACAACGGAGCTTGCTGCCTTTCTTTGCTCTCCACCCTGTGAGGAGATAGAAGAAAGGGAGTCTGCATCCTGAAGAAGGATCTCAGCAGAATTCGACCAAGCTAGCGCTTTCATCTCAGACTTCCGGCCTCCAGACTGAGAAATCAACTTCTGCTATTGCGGTCTATCCTAGTGCTAGGATATTACCATGAAATCAGGAATGTATCAGATTAGCTGTGGTACAATTATGAGCTTACTCATCTACGGCTATTAGCTGGAGAGCCTGAAATCCTTCTAAGCAGGTTTATAGCATTTAAGAGCTGTACATATATATAAAATTAGAAGACAAACCAATCTGTTCTCAAATCCAATATTTAGTAACTGTATGATCTGGGGCAAATTACTTCATTTCTCTGCACTTCCCTTTCCCCATTTGGAAATTTTTAAAAACTTGAAATGAGCTCTGTTAGGTACAGAGCTCAGTTAGTGATATGTGATAAATAGATAGTAATAGTCATTAATATCAGTTGCAAAAGCTGTAATAAATTTTATCTTATTAAACTTAAATTCTTTGCTTTCGGAGTTGGTTTATGTAGAGCGCCAGCAGAAAATCTTTTCTCTAATTTGTCAGTTAATGACAACAGAAGAATCAGTTTGAAAAAAAAGTTCTCTGATAGTTCACAAGGGTTCAGAGACTGGCTGGCATGTTTCCCTTGTCCTAGCTGACTTATTTAAACCTTACATGTGTACATGTCTTCTCCTAACTGGATGGCAAGTATACTTATTGGAAGTATAACATTTTGTACTTCCTTTTTTCTTTTTCTTTTTGGCCCACAGATAACCCAAAAATAAGTGGGAATTAACAACATTCACTCAGTCTCAGAGCTTGTATAACTTGCACTTCTCGAATGCCCAGAGAACTTTCAAATGGAAACATAACTCAGGAAGAAGAATCACCATCTATTTAAAACTTAGGAAAACACATTAAGTACTGCAAAAGGCCTTTTAAAAATAGAAACCATTCATTATAAAAACCTTAACTTGGGACTGTCAAATTAGCCAACTATTAGCAGAATGCTACTTTCCAGGAAAGTCTGAATCTGGCACTTGGGACTCCTGTCTATATATTCTCCTTCCAATCCTCCAGTACTGCATCAAGTGGATTCTGTATTTAGTTTTCCATTTTTTTTTTACATTATTACATAATACTTATGCCATGATCAGTATCCTTTAGCCACTTGAAGTTTCAATTGTAGTTGCAATGTGAAATAACAACACCTACCATTATATTTTTTTTTCAACACCTACCATTATAGTGTTTAATTGTATCAATGGTTAAGAATCTCTTCACCACAAGATAAGCAGAGCCAGGTTCAGATAATGAACTCCACCGAAGCACCTGTTCCAACACATTTTCTGTGTAGTGAAGAGGACGTTCTGCAAAAAATAAAACCAAATCAAATTGAAAAAAAAAAGATCAGTTTTTATAAATTTTTAAAAACCCTTTAAAATAGATCTGTATGCAACAAAAAATATAACCACATCTTATGTTATACAATAACAATGCTAGGACTACATATAAGAGACCTTAACATGTAGAACACCATTAAGCATATGATGAAATTCAATTTATTGTATAAATGAATCTGTGCAGGGACATCTGTTACTCAGCTTTTGAAAAAAAAAATCAGAGGTACTATCCTTTAGATAAAATCTCAGAAATAATGGTACCCTTTTGTAAAAGAAACCAGTTTCTTATCCCATCTTCTTTTTAATTCAGGTAACATTCTGGTTTGCTTATGGAAAGCTATTTGCATATGCAAGTAATTAATTGTAAAAGGACTAGCAAAGTTAATTTTGTTCAGTAGTAAGTAATAACCTTTGTTTATCCCAACATGATTAGCATGCTATAATTTCTGTTCAATGCCAATGAACAATTTAGAGCTGAAAATATCACTGAAAATTGACTGAAAATATCAGTCAATTAATATGAATTTATAAAATATGCCTTCAACAGAGAATAGATGAAAAGAACAAAATACTACTAGGTCATTTATGTCTACTAGTGAAAATATCAATCAGAAATATTATGTGGCAATATCATATATTAACTATTGATATGATAGTCTAAAATCAAGAAGTTAATGACATCTTACAGATTTCTCCTTGATAAATACTCATCCATATGTTTTGTTTTAGGCAATCATATTTTTAAATATATCACAAATTTTTAGCATAGAGTGAAAAACACCTGGTTTTTACAATTACAATCAAAGCTTCATAGAAGGTTTTTTTTCCTGATCAATATAGGGCAATCAGTTAATAAAATGTTACAGCAGAAACATATGCTCAGAAAAAAAGGAAATTCAAACCTTTTCACAGTACCCTGAAAATGGCATGATTGAAATAGCAAGAACATCAGCTTTAACATAAAGATGCTGATGCGGCTTTCTCAGGACCATAGCCATGTGTAAGTCGATCCAACTCTTTCATCCCTTCCTAAATACAAAGAGCATAGCATTCTGGCTTTTCATTTTCAATTGAAGTAAGAATGCTAATGACAAACAAGAAAGAGCATGTCAAAAGCATCATATTCATATAGGAACCATGATATTTTAATTGGTGATAAATCAAAAGTAAAATGACCAAATATATCACATGCTCCTTAATTCTAATCTCCCCTGCTATGACCACAGCATTCCAGAACTTATCAATAATCTTAGGTCCACAGAAAAAGAAAACAAATTTTTCTGATTCCAGTTTAAAGAAATAGATTTGTGCCTACTGTTCAGTATGAGGAAATTCAGTCTGAATTCTATGCTTATTGGAGCAAGCCTACTCAGTATGATGATAGTAATTACCAAAACACACACACACACACAAAACAACAAAAATGAGCAACTAAGCCATACATCTTAAAGGCAAATCTGCCTTTTATTTACAAATATATCCTTTGTACACAGCAGACTGATAAGTACATAATAGACATTCAATAAATACTCAAGGAATAAAGTATCTTGTGAATTTCTCTGGTGGCCTATAATTAATAGAAAATATATGTAAATGAATCAGCAAACAAAATTCTTTGTAAAATCAGACAAAATCTTCTGTGCTTTATCAATTCCATTTTTCTTCAAGTAATTTTTTTTAAAGGTTTTATTTATTTGAGTAAGAGAGCAAGCAAGCATGAGCTGGGGGTAGGAGCAGAAGGAGAGAGAGATGCAAGAAGCCAGACTGGGGTTAGATCCCAGGACCCTGAGATCATAACCTGAACTGAAGACAAATGTTTAACCAACTGAGCCATCCAGGCACCACTAATTCCAGTAATTTTCTGAAAGGTTTGACAAAAATAATAATTTCTCTTAAACTGCCCAAGTTATAAATTCGATTTTTGATTACTCCATAAATGATTGTCTTCTATTAATGGTGGCTATAATTAGAATTAACTGTATTTTTTAAAAAAAGACTAGTAATAGAATGAGCATTCTCTTTACATTTGGCATTACCTAATCCTTGGTTCTACTACTTGCAATCTCTGGGACACCACTGATACAATTAACAGTTGCCATTTCTGGAATAACTATGAATCAGATATTATATATAATCACTTTTAATCTGCTCAGCAAACTTTATTAGGTATCATTCATATTTTACATGTCAAGAAACCCAAAGATCAGAGTCAACTTGCCTAAAGTCAAACCCTAGCCGAATCAAGGGAAGAACAAAGATTTGAACCTCAAATCTACCTTACTTTTAAGCCCAATATTTTTCAATGCCACACTTCAGTTTTATTTTGGGAAACTGTGTAAAGTCCCACATAATGATCTTCTCACATGTAATTTGGGGAAAAAAGCATCAACTTGCTAAAATTTTTTTGAGGACCAAACAAGGTATCTTGCCTCTCCTTGGTGAGAAGATGGTTAGGAAATAATACCAAGAAAGTTTCAACATCCTGCACTCAGGGAAACTGATGAACCCACAGCTGGCTTAGAAATGAGAATTCTATTCCTAACTGGAAAACAGTATTTGGAGTGAAATAAAAGCTCCTTCTTCTTTCTTACAAGATTAAATTGGTAATGAGACTTCTGAGTATCAGAACATTTGTATTAAAGAGGGTCACTACTACGAGTCGATACTACAGCTCTAAAGCGTTCTTAGTTATACTGAAATCACAGTATAACTGACACCATAGATACAGAAGTGAATACAAATTTGCCAAAAATTTGTCAAGTATGTTTTTCTCATCAGTATCACAGTATGAAATACTTCAGGAGAATGAAAATCCTGAAGATCCAAGTTCCTACATAAAAGCAAGAGCTGAAGCATGAGATGAAAAGATAAGTATTTATTAGTCTATCAAATGCTACCTTTATAAAATGGCATTAAAATCCACCTGAAGAGAGAGGAGGCAGGAACAAGTGAGACATTAAACACTGTTGGAATATAAATTCCTACAAATAAATAAGTTTATATTTATAGTTCCATTTGCAACCATCTGTCATGATAGATTTATGGGATGCACATCATCTGGCATTAGGGCATTACTAGAAATAAATAACTCAGTTGCATACTATCTATAGCTTAAATATTGCTGAAAATTCAGTGTAGTTACTTGAGAAGAAAAGGTTATGGAGAAGAAAAGGTTACTTGAGAACAAAAGGCTATTTAGCGAGGTAAATCACATTATCAGTATCTGAAAATCAGGTTCAGAGAATAACCTGGCCTCCCTTGTTAAATAAAGAACTATCCATTTTCCACTCCAAATAACAGGTGCTGTCCTTAAATTTCTGGCAGAAATGACACAGGATTTCCTGAAACAATGACGATTCCCTCAGTAGTTAAATCCTAAGAGCTATGCAAGTTTTGCTCTGTCCTGCCCACACTCAGAGGGTGAAAGCACTTTCTGTACTATCAGGAGAGGGGCTGGAAAGCATCTTGATAAAAAATGAACAGATCTTCTGCATCACAGTAACTATGAGGAAGAAACAAGAAAACATTTTGTGGTGATGCTGCTTCTGAGAACAGAACTGCTTCACAAACTTGAACTTCTCCGTGCAGAAGCCTACTTAAAGGAGGCCCCCCCGGGGGGCGGGGGGTGGTATTTATTTGTTTATTTACTTTTTTCAGCAGGTGAAGGCACTGAAGATATGGGACTACATCTGCAGAGGACAGCTTCAGTTTTAAGATGAAACATTATAATAGAGCATACCTGAGAAGGTTAGCTCTAGATGAAGGCAATACCTTCTCCTACAGTGGGTTTCAGCTTGTCTTAGTGATTGGCAGCAGGGGTTAAGTATGCTTGCATCTTTCTAAGAATGAGACAAAGAATGACTTTTCTTTATCCAGTACAAATTTCATGTCCCATCAGACATTCATTTAGAGGAAAAACCAATTCATAAATTGAGCCTAGAATCTAACAACTTTACATATAAATTCTCAAAATATTTATATGGTTTTAATATGACATTTTTCCATCAATCTGACTACCATAAAAGCAAAAAAGATGACTCTTTGTCAGAACCTAATCTCCGATGTGACAGTATTAGAAGGTAGGGCATTTTGGAGGTCATGGGCACAGAGCTCTCATGAGTGGGGTTAGTGCCCTTTTAAAATAAATGAGACCCAAAGAGCTCCCACCATGTGAGAACACAGGGAAAAGACAGCCTTCTATGAAGCTAGAAGCAGGCTCTCACCAGACACTGAGTCTGCTGGCACCTTGATCTTGTGAAACTTCCCAGCCTCCAGAACTGTGAAAAATAATTTCTACTGTTTATAAGCCCCCAGTCTACAGAATGGCTAGAACAGCCCAAATGGACTAAGACAGTATTTCACCAATGACAGTAATGATGCCAATGATACATGAGTTACAAATGGACATGCTTCGGTCTGCGTTGTAGTTGTCGCATCCACGGTAATTCCATTTATAGGCTTAAGAATCTATGTTCATTATCCTCAGCCATCTAGGAGTGTCTGAGCATTTACACAATATATATTTTCCTGTCATTTTTATATAATTAGGGAAATATATTAATTTGTTTAAAAGTAAGTATAATAGGGGCGCCTGGGTGGCTCAGTCATTAAGCTCTGCCTTCAGCTCAGGTCATGATCCCAGCCCTCTTAGGATGGGGACCCCCACCCGGCTCCCTCCTCAGTGGGTAGCCTGCTTCTCCCTCTCCCACTCCCCCTGCTTCTATTGCCTCGCTCCATGTGTTTCTCTCTGTCAAAAAAATAAATAAAATCTTAAAAAAAAAAGTAAGTATAATAAGTTACTCAGAAGGGCAAAGGGAACATTACAAAATAATTATTATAAAAAAGGGGCACTGGATAAGTTAGGGTAGAAAACCATTGCTTTAAAATTTACTGACACCTAAAATAAAATCCAGCACTTCTGATTCACTTACTTACCTATTTACTTATCTAGCTGTCTATTTATTTTTGGTTACTTTGTTACTTGGGGGAATTTATACTTACATTTGAAAAAGCAGCAATTACCTGCTGACATTTTTCCTATCAGCTACAATCTGTGACTACCAATGCCTTCAATTTTATCTTCTTTTTATATTTCACTTTCTCTTCCCTGCAAGTTACTAGAAATAAAGCTTTTAACATTTCAGAAGGTCAGGCAGAGCACACAGGTTCCCATCTGCTTCAGTAAGCCAGCACATCACAGGCACCTCTGCTGCTCTCCCAGCATCGCTCCCTTAGAAGCAGTAAAAATGATCTTAGCTTTCTCTTCCAGTGAATTCTACTTAATGAGTGAACAAATATTAAAACCACGCCAAATCTGAATACTTAACTC
The DNA here is from genome assembly GCA_004024625.1 of Mellivora capensis. Lineage (NCBI taxonomy): Eukaryota > Metazoa > Chordata > Mammalia > Carnivora > Mustelidae > Mellivora > Mellivora capensis. The sequence continues at coordinate 66,326 of PISX010004247.1, forward strand.
CATCAAATGTCTTTTTTCTTGGTGTGTGGGGTGTTCCTTTGATTACATATTTAGACATTTGTGAATCCAAACAACTTGAGGTCTCCTAAGTTTTTTTATATTCTCATTAAAACTTTTTTTTTAAATTGAACCAAAAAACAGAAAAAAAACAACCAATCCAATGTTACATTTGTAATGTACTAATTGTCATATGCAAGTTGATACTCGGTCACTTTCAAAGTAAGCAACCCTTCATTTGCCAAGAGAAATTCAGCAACGATATTTCCAGATATACCGAAATCTCTCTTCTAGCTGTATAGAATTCCTATCTATCCCCATTCATTCTGCTAGCTCCTCTCAGTCATTGGCATTGGAACGCCAATGCCCAGAGCTCCAAGGCACAGAGCTCCAATGATGTGACACAGGGATCTGCTTTGATTCAATCCTTGAGAGAGTAACAGTAGTGGGGAGAGGATGGCTACCCCCAAATTCATTATTGATGATTCTGCTGTGGATCTCCTAATAAAAACAACAGGAACAGAAGCATATAGTAAACAATCAGCTGTCTAAGAGCTAAGCTGGGCTGTGAGATCTCCTAGTGATTTCTAATATGTAAGCAGAAATCACTCCATGTACCTTCCACATTTTGATACGTCTAATCCAAAGAGCAACAGTCCAAGTCGCTCAAGTTCAGAATGCATCTATTTTTGTTCCACCTCAGCTAACAAGATATTTGTGGGGTATATTCCACATCAATACATTATACTAGAGGTAATGACAGATGTAAGGGTCTAAAAAACAAGGTAAATGTCCTAAAAAAAATAGGATGTAGCAGAGCCAGATATATACACATTACTATTCTACAAGTTAGATAATGTGCAGTATTATAGATGATAAACTAGTAATCAGAAAAAGCTCAGTGAGAAGAACTATGTTCATCTAAACATCATCATGGAGGAAAGGTTATCTGAGGTTATTTGAATACTGAAAGATAGGCAATGAGGAAATAAGGGAAGGGTTTCAAACGATGGAACAATATGATTTTATTTGTAATTTTAGAAAGATACCTTTGGCAGTAATAGTTCTTTTCCTCACAAATATGATGAAGCTAGTGACCTACCCCCTTTCCCTAAAATGAAACAACAAAGAAGCAAAAGCCTGCACCATCCATATACCTATAGTAATGCAAAGACTGAGCTTCACTTGTTCAGTGGATTTTAATCATCTGGCAAATATGTCCAAGGCACTATGCCAGACACCAGAGATAGAAAAAAGAAAGATCCCCCTTCCTTCCAAGGAGCTCCCAAGAGACAAATATAAATCCATGTGATGGGCACTGTAAGATAAGACAAAGTGCAAAGGAACCCTTAGTATGGGTTTTAAAGGAGGTCAACTGTTGGCCCAGATGGGGGAGAATAAAGACGCACTGGGGAAACACCAGCTCATGAAGGTTAAGCAAGTACAAAGAAGGAAGGGATTATCTATAAAGAACATGTTAAATAAGAAAAGATGGCAAAGGAGACTGGGTTAGTAGAAACCTACCACTAAAGGGATAGACAGAGAAGAACTGACAAATGAGATAAAACGATTAGAGCATCAGGTTGGAGAATCCATGCAGTGTCAAAAACAGAGTGAAGACCTTCAAAAGGAAAGGGAATCGTAATTAACAATAAACTCTACAGAAAGGACAAGTAAAGCCTGAACCAAATCAAGTGGGCTTGGAAGTTGGGTTGGGGAGGCGCATTCATAGTGATCATCCACTAGACCATCTCCTGTAAATGGAGTGACTGAGTAGGGGGAGACACAGTGTGAACCAACACCAAAGCATGGGAGTCATGGACTCTTGACAATGACTATTTAAAAATTTACTTTTTAATACAAATTAGATTTTTAAAGAATCATGCACTGTAAAAAGATATGAAAACATCAAGATGAACTAATGAAAGACAAAGCATCTGACATCCCATTTCATTCTAACATTGACTGCAAAACTCCTAATGATACAAGATGGGGTATTTTGATGTTGAATTTTAATTTTTATCTTGAGCTTGCAGGTGGCAAGATTTTGCTTTTGGCAGTTTGACAACTATACTTGAAAGGGTCCCAAGACCTTAGTAGGTATCAACTAGACAGATGGTCAAGGTACAAAGACATTCTGCATCTTTCTTTTTTTTTTTTTTTTTTCCTCCTAGAGGTCTTTACAACCAAATAGTGTCATTAGAATGTAAAGCTTATTCAGCATTTGACTACTGGGGTAGTCAAGGTGTTTTAAAAGCTCTCTCCATCCTTCTGTCTTTGAGATAAAAGATGACAAAATATCTGATCCACTCCACTGAAGACAGAGGACAAGGAAAAAGCCAAAAAGCCAAAAAAAAAAAAAAAAAAGCTTCCACTAGGCTTAAAACAAATTGTTTTTTAAAATATTAATCTTTTAAATCAACATTCTCTGTTTTTATTAAAAGAGCAGTATATAGGAATGAGGTGGATGGCCATTTCAAATATGGTTACAAATCAAACTGCTTGTCCTTATAAACAAAGGCCTATTTCATAAAGCTGCAACATAGATGCCTAATGCTTTGCACTATATTTTTATAGTCAAGAAAATAATTATCGAGATGAGTAAAATCATAGGAGGGCACTCTCAAGTGGCAATAACATATTAACATATGCACAGAGGTAGAAGGGAATTCAAAATGAGATGTTAATCTTTAAAAAAACACATTTGTAATGACTTGTCACAAAAATAGCACTTCTTCACACTATAAGGAATTTAAGAATCTTAGCATGAAAATCACTTACCTAGTTCTTCATTTTCAATGACTTCAAATGTGGCCCAGATATCACCTTTCATAGGAATTATATTTTTTATTCCTAATATATCATTAGTTAACTCCTCTGCTTCCATCACAGGAGATATCTATAAGAGAGGCAAAATTCCTTCAAAGATGTATGTCACACACAGAAGTCACCTAATGACAGCACCAACAGCACTCACCCCATCTACCAACTTATGATGCTCCAAGTTTCTTACTTAGTATGCTTACCTAGCTTCTCTAAGCACATAGACAAAACAGCCTGTTCAGTTCTTCTCCATAAACTAGAGTACATTTTAATGTGAGTACAAAAAGATATTACAGTAAAGACATACATAATCAGGAAGAATTTTTTTTTTCTCACTTAGTGAGCCATTAGATCACTCAAGGAAGGATTCACCAGACAATGAATCTAATGGTATTCCAGGACTAAAAATTTTCACTCATCGGTTCAGTAATCAAGAGTTCACAGCGGTTTGGTTTATTCGGTCTGGGCCCTAAATTATACACAATCGACTGCTGTCTACCATGCCAAAAAGCTCCAGGGTTTTCATGGGCTGTGGTATGCCCTGCCGTGCCAGTGACAGATGGTGGGATACGGGAGCAAGCTGGAGCTGGGATTTCAGGGCAGAGGGCAGAGTCTGCCATGCCAGCCCTGGGGCCAGTTCCACAAGAGCCCCAAAGCCTCAGGCCATGGCATAACCACGCCACCTTCTTCAGGGACTTTAGGGAATTCTGACTTGTTTCTTTCTTTCTTTCTTTTTTTTAACCGATCTTAAAAGCATACTAGACAAAATCAAGCGACTTTCTTCAATATGAATTTAGTTTTAATGCTTTCAAACAGAAGATGTTTTAAACATTAGGATTCTGCAATTGCAACCTAGTTTGCACATTTTCAGTGAAAGTATGTACCTATTTAAAAATTTCTTCAAAAAGGAATGTGCTCATTACCATTTCTCCTGTCCAGTAGCAACCATAAGCAAAAGCACTCACACTTACGTAAGTAACATAGAACACACTTTCTTACAGGTAGCATCTACAGTCTCTCTTCTGGACTTTGTGGAATGTGTAGCATTTTTCAGAATGTATGAATGATACAATAAAGTCTACAGGTTTCTATTTTTAAAAGCCCAATGAAATATAATCTTTAAAGAATAAAAACCTCACTCTCTGGGAAAATTGGAAAACTTTTAGTAGTAGAAACATTGGATGAATCATTTCAATAATGCTGCGCACCTGAATGGCTTTAACTTTTTTTAAGAAGCATAACCCTTTCGGGACGCCTGGGTGGCTCAGTTGGTAAAGCAGCTGCCTTCGGCTCAGGTCATGATCCCAGTGTCCTGGGATCGAGTCCCACATCAGGCTCCTTGCTCGGCAGGGAGCCCGCTTCTCCCTCTGCCTCTGCCTGCCACTCTGCCTGCCTGTGCTTGCTCTCTCTCCCTCTCTCTCTGACAAATAAATAAATTAAGAAAAAAGAAGCATAACCCTTTCTTAAAATAATAAATTACTAAGACAGTAACCTGTGAAGGAGGTTGACCAAGGAATGGAAAACCGGAACTCCATTCCTTATCCCAGAAGACTCCCAAGGGCAAGGAACCCCCAGAACTACTAGAACTACCCAAAGCATGCTTGGGAAATTATTACTCCAAGGAATTTACAAATCAGTATGATGATCATCAGGTTAGGAATATGATGGTCAAGGTATGTGTTCTGGCTTTAACACTTATTTAATTCCCAGTTTGCATTCATGTGAACTTGAGACATTACCAGACCAGCTTCACCTGCCTCCTGGGGCAGAGGTAATGACCAGATGAAATAAATATAACTGAAGAGTTTTCTAAAGTCTGAAGCATGAAGAAAATGTTAATGATTATTTTTAGAGGTTTTTGTTATGTTTTTAAAGAAAATTTGGAGGGGAGCCTGGGTGGCTCAGTGTTAAGCATCTACCTGTGGCTCAGGTCATGATCCCGTGGTCCTGGGATGGAGCCCCACGTCAGGCTCCCTGCTCAGCAGGAAGCCTGCTTCTCCCTTTCCCACTACCCCTGCTTGCATTCCCTTTCTCACTCTCTCTGTCAAATAAATAAATAAAATCATTAAAAAATAAAAAAAAAAATAAAGAGAATTTGGAGTTGTTAAAGGTGAAAATGACAGTCCTTTATATGCATATACTTAAATAAGAATTTTGCTCAATTTTAGTAATTTGTATTATGGTCTTGTCAGTAAAATAAAATTAAAATGAGCTACTAAAGAGTGTGTAGGTGGCGCTAAGTCATGTGCTTTGAATACCTCTTCTAGCATTAGTGATGAACTTGTGCTGATTATCTGTACTACTTCCTTGTGTCCCTTATTATCAGCATACCACGTTCAGCATAAGAAATTTGATGTGGCCAATGAGTGGCAAGGCTCCTGCTCTTAGGGACTTATGACTGTAGTAGTTCACTCCATGTTGCAAGTGAGTTAACCAGTGCCACAGAGACACAATATAGAATCATTAAAAAATATAAATGAATATTACAATGTATTTAACAAAACTAAAGTCCAGAAAGATATAAGACTCTATTTAAACATTGGACTTTAGATGGCAGAATATCTTCCTCACACAGAGAATGTAGTCTTAACTGAGTAGAAATCTGAATTATCACTGTTACCCTCCCTAAGGCTGATGAAATACAGAAGGGGAGCACAAGAAGGACCCTTTTAATTCAGAAAAAAAAAATTCATATTCTCAAAAAAGACGAGTTCTCCAATATTCAAATCAATTGGAAGATAGGAAGTTAGTCTAGAATACAAGAGTGGAAGACCATTAATAAATAATAATAATATAGGACTAGTAGTATTGATTATTTATTAAACACTTATGTGTCAAGAAATTTGCTGAGTGTTTTATAAGCAGTATCCTGTTGAGGACTCACATCAATGATATGATGTAAATAATTTTCCTCATTTTATAGGTGAGATGATTGCAACTCAGAGTAAGTTAACTTGCCTAATGCTAAGACACTACGAAGGGGAGGAACAAGTGTTTGAGGTCAGGTTTTTTTCCTAGAACCTACAGAAAATCTTAACCATAACCTAAAGCACCTAAGATGTTCTCTTTCCAAATGACTAAAACATGGACTTTCTGGAGGATACTGGAATAAAATGTCAATCCTACCAATCAGTCATTTTTTTAACTGGACAGGTAAATTTTGAGAAATAAGGGAAAATTCAAGATATACAAATTAATGCATATTAATTCTTGCAACTTCCAAAAGTCCTCTTTACATACATCTTTAGGACTTACCCGAATTATAATACTGCAGTCAGGTTCCTTCCTTTCTACATACACTTCAATTAACAAATCTCCAGCCTGGGAAACCTAGAAAGGGACAAATGTGAAAACAGCAAATATAAGTATGACACGTAAGACACAAAGCCAAATATTTCATAATAGTGAAATGAGCCTGTTGATAGCATGATAATACCCATTTTCCCAGATGCAGCTGAGAAGGAATCTACACAAATGGCCATTTTTTTTTCATCTCTTAATCAAGAGTTTAATGTCCTGAATACTCTTATATTCTTAGTAAAATAATGAATCTGGCTACAGTGAGAAGGAATATGCTGATGTCAACAACAGAAATTGTAAGAGCCATCGCCATGTGTGTTAATAGGATAAACAAAATGAGAAGTGAAAATGATCCACATGTAACTTGCTCTTAGCTACAGTGTGGGTACAATACCAAAAATAAAAAGGGAAAAAAGGTGTTGCTAAATTTTCAAAGAGATATGTCCAAAAACTGACATTTGAGGATAAATTAGGTTGGACTATATCAAAACTAAAAATAGAGAAAATATATTTAGCAAAGAAAAAAAAGTGAAGTGACAATAAAGTAGATGAAAAGAGAAGTTTTTATCTTAATTATTGTTAGCCAACCATTTAGTGTTCCAATATTTGGGTCACTATTATATCCCAGCAGACATATTAAGTGAAGAAGAGACAATCCAGAAAATAAAAACCGTAAGATATCGCTATGTACATCGACAGTATAATGTGGAAAAGGGTAACGAAAAGCCAAATGAATCTATGAAAAATATTTTGAGTAGCTTTTTTCAGAAACTGCCTTAAGTTACGTAACCACTTAGAAATAATATCTCCCAATTTAAAAAAAAATAATCATATTGGAGAAACAATCATCCCGGAGATAAATTTGCCTAAAAATAAAACCTGATTAAGAAATTAGTGAGGAAAACATTAAAAATGTACTTTGAGGAAGTTCTTAATTATACTGGCAGTGGAGACTTAGAAAAGTTTATTTCCAATTTTTCTTCCTCACTTTCGATGCTACACAAAAATTCAAGGGAAGAAAAGATACAGTTGACATTTCTACTTTTCACTGTGTTTGCATAAACAACTCTCCAGGAAGGACACATTTTAAAAATTAAAAACGCAAACACAAAGGATTCATAGAGAGAAGCCAAAACAAGAATAACTAAGAAATTCAAATGGGGATAAGACATGGAGACTGTCAGAAAAAAACACCATAGCAGAGTTTTCAATGGATTAGAGAAAAACAGGTTTCTCCAAAGTCTTCCACTTTTCTGGTCCAATTACTCTGTTTTGTAGACAATTCTTTTCTACTTATGGACTTAATTAAAAAGCAGCCAAGACTCATTACCATTATGAATATAAAAGAAAAATGCAGAAGGACACTCATACAACATAGGTTATGCTGCCAAAGATTATCCCTTGGACTCATACATCCCTTTATTTCATGATTGAAACTCCCTAAAAAGCAGTAATTCAAGAAAACTGATAAGGAGCCAGGTTTTTTAGTGTTATGTTAACTCCTCTAAAAGCTGCATTAATACTTAGGGTCAAAATGGAGGAGATGCTTTCTTAGGTAAGTACTCTATCACAGTACTAGTACTCAGGGACCTTGGGTACTAGAAATGAAGCCTTTCCTTCCCTCCTTGCTATGGAATGGTAGCTCCATGACTTCTCTAATATTTCAGGAATAAGGTAAATTTAGAGTTGACTAATAAGGAAGCATTTGCCTCATTCTCTGAGTATATCTATAAACAGGATATATTTGACCTATGGATATTATTTACATTGGTATCCTGAATCCACTATAATTCAAAGTGATTAGAGGAAGATTAAATATGAATTTTAAGAAAGTCTAATGAATGTTCAAACAAGGCAAGGTACATTGGAAAACTGCTGTGTAACCTGAACACACAAATCCAATACAATGCAACCAAAGAAAGCAAAAGAAGATTTAGAAAATAGTCAATTTAAGACATAAATCAGCATACGTGACAAAGATGACATTAGAAACATTCCACTAATATAATCATTTGAGAGCATGCAGAACAAAAGCATAGAAGAAATAATTTATATTTTCAAAATCATAATGGAAACAATCATCATAGAGCTGAGTTTTCTATTTACTCTAGTATCTTTGGCTTTAAAGGCTTCCTCTGAAATCCACTGGCATTTTTAATAGCACATTTGTAAGTAAAATTGATTTTACAAAGGGCACTAATAAGATTAATAATGATTTTTCCCTCTGTATTTTGAAAAAAATATTTTAACATATTTTGGCATTTTGCATATAAGCATCATGCTGCAGAATTATGCAACTATTTTATCTAGGTTTTTCCTCCCATTACTTTTACTTTGCTTCATATAGAAACTTAAAAATAAATACAACAAACATCTTTACTTACAACAGAAGCTTTTGTTTTTTTGTGGTTGTATTTTATTTTATTTTTTTAATTCTTTGGAGATCTAACTAATACTACTCACTTGAGTGTCTTTCCACTTGGTAATAAAGCTATTTTCTATGTCCATTTGTTTGACTTGGTCTTCTTTAACCTGTTTAAAATATAATTTTGGATATTCTAATAAAATACAAGGAGTTATGGTACTCATCCTTACATAACTCTTCAGGAATTTAAAGACCAACAATTTAAAAATAAATGAGAATGGCCATCTTAATCAGCACGGGCCCACACAGCTAGGGCAGAAATAAAGCCAACATAACAGAGCCTCATAAAGTTCAGAGCATTTTATGATGACATCACTTCAAGCTGTGGATTCCAACGGAAGCTATATCACTTAGCAACTTAATAAGCAAGGGGCTGATGAATGATTTGCTCATGTTTATGTAGGTTGAGAGACAAGACTCATGTCTCAAACTGAAATGCTCATTAAGTGCATACGAAATTTCTACCACTTCGAGTTGGAATTAGCAAAACTATCAAGATAACCATTTGATTTATTTATTTATGTAACAGTACAAAAATAGAAAGTAAAGAGAGCACATAAAGCCACACATTTTTTTCCCGGATTCTTTCATTTTTCAGCATCAGAATTATTGTGAAGAAGCTGCTGTTGATCAAAAACCGTGGACACATATAGAAAGAAAATTAAAAAGAGATCAAAGAGCAAAGAGAACCCAACAACTTTGGTGTCCTTTCCTACATAAATTAAGATACAAACTGTGTGTTTTTATTTTATTTAAAGAGTTTCTTTCCCTTGGCTAAGGAATCCCAAGATCACTTACATTAAGAATGTAAGAAGTCTACATATAATAACCTATTACATTAACCCACTTGATTTCAACTAACATATCCATAACCCTGGAAAACAAGAAGTCTTATACAGCACTATTTAAGAGTGCCCCAAAGGTTAAATGATAGCCATGCCAGTGGTAATTAAGATGCCAGTGGTAATTAGGTGATGGAACTGGACCTCTGACTCAGATCCATTATATTCAAATCCTGGGCTTACTTCCTCTATTTTTACTTCCATCAACTAAGAAATCATCCTTATTTTGACAGTTTTCTGATGAAACATTAATATACTGACTTCATAAAATAGCAAATTGAAAGTCAAATAATTAGAACAGGTAACTTAGTAAAAACCACATGATAATTATTTCAGGTTTTTTTTTTAAATTTCTAACTCAGACACAATTAAAAGAAAACACTAAAATGCATTCAATTACAGAATTTATCAGCCTGGTATATATTGCCAAATTTATGAAATTCATAATTTCACACCTCTGAGTAGACACACTTACTGCATGCACATACTGACAAAGAAAAAAAAATAGAAACATCATAAATTGAATATTCTGTCCAAAAGATACCAGAGGGCTTTCAAAGCAGCCAAATTTAAATGAATGGCTATAGCCTAAAAGTAGTTGTATTTAATGTATTAAAAATCATATAATTATTCTTTATTTTTAGATATTCATAAGGACTTGATTATAAACATCCTAAAATGTATTTGTAAATTTGCCAACAGTAATATCAAAATTATTTTAACAAGGTCAGGATATAAAATATTTACCTCAAATATCTCAACATAATTATTAATTAAGTCCTCGATTACATTCACTTCTTCACTAGTTTGTCCCTTAGTTTGAAACAAACAGGATGAAAAGACCAAGGCCAAATTATGCGCATTCATGTGATTGATTTCTGAGCATTTCTGAACCCTGTTAGAGAAAAGCACAGCTCATTACCACACACTTCTTTTTGGAAATTTCATAGAACTTTTGTCACAATACCCATTTATCATTATTTAGCACACACATACTGAAGGTCTCTGATATATAACAGGTATGGTGGTGATTTAAAGGAAAATGCGGTTCTTTTTTCTAAGTAGTTTATAGTCTAGTTAAGAACATAAGAAAAAAACTAAAAGAAGATACGATTACAAGTTACAAAGCAGTACTTGTTTGTTGACTGGAAGAGGGACCCACCATATTCTAATAATTCCAGATAATGGTGCAACCTGCGGCTAAGGCAGAAAGATGTGCTTGCACAGTAGCAGAAAATGACCAGAAGGACTGAAGCATAAATGAAAGAGGGACTATGGGGCAGTAGATAAGCAGGAAACAAGGCAGGAAAGGTGAATTGGGAGGCATTTAGGAGAGAGTTCCAAATTCAAGGTTCTTCAAGGCTAAGCTGAGTTTTCCAGGAAGGGCAAATCAGGTGAGAAAACACTTGGCAGCATGTGTTTGTATGGTTATTCAAAATTGGATATTATCTCTCAAAAAGCAAATACTTCATTTAAAAATACAATTATACTTTTCTTGGATATTATTAAGAACAGACACAAACAGAGGAGTCAACTCTCCCCATGAAGAGGCTACAACATGTGGGTTTTACAGAGAGCCCTGAAAGTACCGTGATCTTTGAACAACACAATTGGAACTGTGTGGGTCCACTTCCATGTGGATTCTTTTCCATAAATACAGTACAGTAGTATAAATATGTTTCATGACTTCAATAATCTTGACTGTAAGAAATAGTATATAACACGTCTGTCACATATAGTACATGTTAACTGATGTATATTATATAGTATGTATATAGTATGTATGTATATGGTATATATATAGTATGTTAACTACATATAGTACATGTTAACATGTTCCTGGTAAGGCTTCTAGTCAACAGTGGGCTATTAGTAGTTAAATTCAGAGGTGAGGAGTCAGAAGTTATACGTGGATTTTCAACTGCGTCCGGGAGCAATGCCCCTAAATCCTGCACTGTTCAAGGGTAAAGTATATTCACAAACGTTAAGTGCAAAGTGATTTAAATAATACTACATGTGTAACCCTAGCAAGAGGAAATTTACATTGATAAAAATGCACAGATGATAACTATAAGTGATACACACATGGAGGTATCTGTTGATATTTGTCACTGACTATATATAATAGGACTCTGCTCGATTGTCTAATTACATCTGTAAATTTTAAAATATATACTGAAAAAGGGAGACCAGTTGTATCAAAGGAATAAAACAAGACTAAGTTAGGTGCCCCTGTCTATAAAAAGCAGATTCTTGTAGTTACAAAAAAGAGTAAAAGGTGACAGGAATATATATATGATGATGTAAGAAACTTGGAATAAAATACCAAATTGCACAGCAGAGACAGAGCAAGTGTAATCATCATATGTGATTTATAAGATGCAAAAGGAATGGCAAGTTAATGGGGGGGTATAATAACTGTGGACATCCCTCTCAAAACCACTTCTGTACTTCTCTCACACTAAATTATAAACATCTGGAAAATTTATCTGCAGGTCTGCCTGTGCTACTAGAATCAAAGCATCACCCCATCAGGGACTCTTGCTTTAATCACCCTGGAGCATGTAATAAATATCTGGTGAATGGAATTAAGTAAATGTTAGTCATGGAGGAAGCGATCTGTTATCCCGGGCAGGGATGGAATTAAATGCTAAATCCACCTGACCTTATCCAAATCGACCTCTCAAACTTCTGACAACTCTATCAAATGTTCCTGCCTTCTGTGAGACTTCCTTCTGCCACAGAATACCTCTTTGCTAGTCTTTACCTCTCTCCTCTTCCATTTCTGCAGCTGCCTTCATTTCTGGCATAAAGTCCCCACTAGAATATTTTCTTCCCCTTCCTTTATTTCTCTGCCCCACACACTGTCATTCCCAAGTGTTCCCAGTCTGCTCACTGGGTCTCTTCTCACTCAGGCCTTCTCATTAGAAGCCCAAGGAAACGGTTTCCTGATTCGTTTCTCTGCATCTACTCTAATCTCTTCCCAGTCAATCCCATTCACGGGTTATTGTCCTTAAACGGATTTGATCACTCTTTATTACCTAAAGGAATAAAATCTAAATGTTTTTACATGACCACCTGAGCCTTTCACAACTACCTGCCCACCAACAACAAACCAGCTGATCCCCTAGCACACCTGTTTGCCAGAAAATATCCTCCACTCTTTTCTTGTACTTACCTTCTTTTCACACCCAGCTCACATACCCCTCTAGATGTGAAGCATCCCCTAGGTGTCAACCCACGACAAATCACTCAATCCTTTTGCCCATGCTAAAATTCTTTATTTTAAAAGCTGTCTCAATGTTCCTGTTTTTCCCTAAAAAATACAAAATGCCCTGCAGCACCCCTGGGTGTTCACTTGGACATCCAGATGCTCAGTTCGGAACAGTGGACTTTAAGACTTTTTGTCTTTATGTATTATTATCAAATATTTCTGTTCACCTGGAATCTTAATAGGTACTATTTTGTACATAGTAGGCACTAAAATATAGTCAGTTGAAATATATGTCAGTTGAAGAAAAGGAGGGAGGGTGGAGGACAGGAACTCATTATTTCAAATTCAAATCGGAACTAAGAATTTTAAGATTGTTAACCACCTGGGTGGCTCAATCGGTTAAGTATCTGACTCTTGATTTTGGCTCAGGTCATGATCTCAGGGTTGTGGATCAAGCCCCACATCAGGTTCTACACTAAGCAGGGAGTCTGCTTTAGATTCTAACCCCCTCTCTCTCCCCACCCCTACCCTCCTCAAGAGTATGTGCCCACTCTCTCTCAATCACCAGATTTTAAGAAAAATTAGGTATAAATCAATGTTTAAAATGTTAACTTATGAACTCTAGCAACCTGGTCATACATTCAAGTATTTGAAGAAAAACCTGTTCCAATGTCTCTTTAGGGATAGGACTATATAACATATACACTACACTTGTATGGTGTCATAAGAAAATCAGTTTTACAGCAATGAAGTTTACATGCATGAGAAGTGGTAGCAGGAAAAGAAACATAACAAAAGAAGAAATTGTGAAGAATTTCTGTATGTAGACCACAAATAAGGTAGTTTTAGCAGAATCCAACTTCACCAAAATTCATTCAAGAGATTCCTGCATCCGTGCAGGAAGGATTGTGGCTACAATGTTATTCCTTAAACCATAGTCACACTTGTTAAAGTTCTGTAGTAATTCTTGTGGACAGCAAAACAAACCAGCCTTTCATTTCAATGGAAAAGTTTTTTGTTTGTTTGTTTTTTTTCCAAACATTCCTCATCCCTCAGAGATCCCACTTTTCAAGGAACTATTATATTTTTCCTCTCCTCCCAAATGTAGGAAACTACAAACCTTGACATAGAAAATATTTTTTTTTAATTTTATTTATTTATTTGACAGAGATCACAAGTAGGCAGAGAGACAGGCAGAGAGAGAGGAGGAAGCAGGCTCCCCGCTGAGCAGAGAGCCCGATGCGGGGCTCGACCCCAGGACCCTGGGATCATGACCTGAGCCCAAGGCAGAGGCTTAACCCACTGAGCCATGCAGGCGCCCCAGAAAATATTTGATTTCTAAAATGTTCTCCTCTAATCAACAGTCTGACACTAAAATGCTGGAATTACCAGTTAGATACAAATTCATAATGAAGAATTAAAAGTTTCTGTAGAGTCCACCATGAGAAAATACTATGCTCACGGACAGACGGCTCCTAGAGAATTCTGGTCTCTGTACTTCCTTCTCTTCTCCAGCTTCCCTCTTATTTGAGTTTCAAGAAAGTTTGTGCTTATGCATTGGATTCATCTGGGCGATGCTGCACCTGACTATTTCTAATTCATTTAAGAAATCTCCCAGTATGCTATTTATCTGAAACAGGCCTTAGTTACAGAAAGAAACACTAACGCGATAGTTCACTGGGGGTTTCATTTTAAAACCATTTTCTTCACTCATCCTCCCGCCCACCTACTCTGGTAACCACCAGCTGTTCTCCGTATTTAAGAATCTGGCTTTTTTTTTTTTTGTCTTTTTTTTTTCTTTGTTCATTTCTTTCTTAAATTCCTCATGCAAGTGAAATCATACAGTATTTGTCTTTCTCAGTCTGATTTACTTCACTCAGTATAATATCCTCCAGGTCCATCCATGTTTTTGCAAATAACAAAAACCTCATTATTTTTTATGGCTGATTAATATTTCACTGTGTATACTTTCTACCACTTCTTTATCTGTTCATCTATTGATGGACACTTAACATTGCTCCTATGACTCGGCTATTATAAATAACACTGCAATAAACATAGGGGTGCATATATCTTTTTGAATTAGTGCTTTTACTTTCTTTGAGTAAAAACTGGTAGTGGAATTACTAGATTCTATGGTAATTCTATTTTTAATGTTTTGAGGAACATCCATACTGTTTCCACAGTGGCTACACTATTGCATATTTCCATCAACGGTGCAAGACGGGTCCCTTTTCTCCACATCCTTGCCAACACTTACTATTTTTCTGTCTTCTTGTTACTAGCCATTCTGACTGGCATAAGGTGATATCTCCTGGTAGTTTTGATTTGCATTTCCCTGACGATAAGTGGTGGTCAGCATCTTTTCATGTGTCCTTCAGCCATCTGTCTCCCTTGGAGAAATGTCTACTCAGGTCCTCCGCCAATTTTTAATGAGATTATATGTTTCTCTGTTATTGACTTACAGAAGTTCTTTATATAGTTTGAACATTAACCTTTTATTGGATATGTCATTTGCAAATATCTTCCCCCATTCAGTAGGCTGCCTTGTTTTGTTGATAGTTTCCTTTATTGTGCAAAAGCATTTTATTTTGGTGTAGTCCCAATAGTTTATTTTTACTTTTGTTTCCCTTGCCCAAGGAAACATCGAGAAAGATTTTTCTAAAGTCAGTGTCAAAGAAATAACAGTCTATGTACTCTTCTAGGATTTTTATTGTTTAAGGTCTCACATTTAGGTATTTAATCCATTTCAGTTTGTTTTTTGTGTATGGTATTAGAAAGTGGTCCAGTTTCTGTCTTTTACATGTAAGCTGTCTGGTTCTCCTAGCACCACTTGTTAAAGAGACTGTCTTTTCCCCATTGTATATTCTTGCCTCCTTTGTCATAAATTAACCATGTAAGCATGAGTTTTTTCTGGACTCTCTATTCTGTTCCATTTCTTTATGTGCTGTCTGTGTGCCAGTACCATACTGTTTCAGTCACTAGAGCTTTGTAGGATATCTTAAAATCTAGGATTGTGGTACTTCCAGCTTTGCTGCTATTTCTCAAGATTGCTTTGGCTATTTGGGAACTTCTGTGGTTCCATGCAAATTTTAGGATTACTTGATTTTAATTCTGTAAAAAATTCTGTTGGTATTTTGAAAGGAATTGCATTAAATCTATAGATTGATTTAGGTAGTATGGACATTTTACAATTTAATTCTTCCATTCTTTGAACTTAGTATATCTTTCCATTTACTTCTGTCATCTTCAGTTCCTTTCACTGGTGTTTTACAGTTTTTGGAATACAAATCTTTCCTTTCACTTCATTGGCTAAGCTAATTCCTAAAGTATTTTATTATTTTTGGTGCAATTATAAATGGAATTATTGTCTTAATTTCTCTTTCTGCTACTTCATTAGCCCCTAAAAATGCAACAGATTTCTATATATTCAGTTTGTATCCTATGACCTTACTGAATACATTTATCAGTTCTAGTAGTTTTTTTGTAGATTGAAACCATTTTTAAGATATGATGGGAAATTCACAGTCCCATATGGAACGTTTGCTACACTGGTTTCAATTTAAGATACAATGACTTACTGAATGCCATGTTTGAAATGTCTAGGAAGGCTCATGAAACCGCTCACCTGTAAAGGTGTTCAATTACAGCTGCCAACGTTGCTCTGTTGACCCCTGGAAGAGAACGTATAAATGCTCCATACTTTTTAATTCTTTCCTTGTCATCTTGAGTATCTAGATGTTCAAAACAACAACAACAAAAAAACACAAAATAATCTTAAGCCTAAATTAATAGTCTGTACTACACATCTGCCTTTTAACACTATTTTAAAACAGTATTCATTATTATTTCACTAAGTGATCCAATCGAGTTTCAATAGAATAAACATTCAAACTTCTCTAATTCTGGCAAAGCACTTACATCAACATTACGTGGTAATAAGCTATAGTTCTAATACTTTCTAATTAAAAATGAAGCACTTTCAAAACCCAGGTTTGCATTTTATCTCCCACTTGATGAACTACTGAACTTCAACTAATAGGAATATATTCAATTAAGAACTCACACTGGAGTACAAATTGAAAGATAAACCAAAAGTACTTTCTCTGGCTATGGAAAGATTTCACTATCTGTAATTTGAAAATGACATTTGTGATTTTGTGTGTGTGTGTGATATCACAAAAATCTTACCAAAACTATGAACCATCCCAAAGCTATGAACTGCATTACCCTGCAGATTCATGTAGAGGGCCTCTTACCAACCCTGGTACCTCCAACTCCTTGGAAAAGGGAAGAGCGCAATGGAAGAAACCATGTGCAGCCCTGATAGCTATGACACAGACTTAGAGGAGGATGGACCCTCTGTTATGGAGAGGGGGGTGAAAAGGAATTATGCTTCCCTCTCCTAACCTCCTAAGTCAAATACTTGGAGAAACTAGCCCCAGGAACCCCCGAAGTTCTACACTCTAAAGATGTATAGTGATGGTCTGATCTGACCTGCTAGCTCACAGGGGAAATGAAAGGCCATTCTTCAAACAAATAACTTGTACTGACTTTGTACCTTAAGGGGATTGCACTTAGATATTCCCTTGCAATTTCCAACTACCTTTGGAAACAAGACTTTGTCATTTTCTGCTTAGCCCTACCTATTCTTTTCACAGAAATCCAGCAGCACATTAATGATTCTTTAAAAGTACACGGTCACTTTTAAAGGGCACTAGGATCCCTGGGGAAGTAAGAAACTCTGTGGCACATTTTTGAAGTACACTCTTATTCAAAACTGTAACTGATAGCTCTTTTGTACTGATACAGCCTGCATGGAAGGTCTATGAAAGTAAACATGATCATGTTGACTTAAATGTGCTAGTAGATGACCCTCTAAAAGCAAGAGTGGAAAACACCCAAATTATATTCAGAGGACTACTATGGAAGCGAATGAAGAATTATCTATCATCTCTAGTACAATCCAAACACTGACCCTCTTCTCATCCAGTTTCTAACTGTAATGGTATTTACTTAATAAAATGTAATTAATTCTACTACACTTATAAGAAGTCATGCTAGTAAAGCACATTTTCACAAATCTAATAAGGATAAAATAGATGATATTTTCAAAGTAAAGCTTAAGCAATTTGAAAGTAAAACTTAAGATAGATTTCAGGTCATACAGAGAATACAAAGAAATGTTCAGCTAGCCACAGACTTCAGACAATTTAATGGTGTTCTTAGAAGAATAGATCATATATCATATAAATAGGTGTTATGACACTGTAAGGCATTCTTTGCCTCAGTGCACAGGACCCAAGAGAGCTCTCCTATGAGGTCACCCAGAAAGTTCCAGTTTATTCTTGTCAGATCCAACACAGGGCACTTCTGACAAGTCAGGGCTATGCTGGGTCTAAAAGCAAATAACTTTAAGGCTATCTGACCTTGTATCCGAAAACTTCTCCAAGAAAATTCTCAACTCACATCCAAGTAAAGGATAAACACATTCCTCTTTGACATATGCTACTATCTACCAACTACCTCCTCCTGATAGATTGACAACATTAAAGACATCTTTATCATAGACCCTGATAATTGAGCAAAAGCCTCAAATTTTTGATAACTGATTTTACAACAAAGATAAATTATAAGCCTTTATTGAGATGCTATAAATAATTCCATAGTTATAAGTTACAAAGAAATGTTTCTGAAACAAAAATGAGGGTGGCAAGATAACTGGGCTTAAAGAGGTATATTATTCCGTATTTTATATCCCATGTAATTATGCAGTCAACTCTCTTTTTGATTAGAGTTGAACCTATTGATTTGAGCAATATCAGGAGGCAAACAAAAGGCTTCTGAATTGGTCAGTTGTGAAAAGCTTTAATAACAATCCCACTCCCTTCTTGCTGACACTAATACAGATCATTCTTGAGATAATTTTCCAACCTGTGGATGTTTTATGACATCATTTCCACATTAATCCCTTAAGTATCACGTTTATATTTGAAATTAAACAAATACGTTCACTGAAAAAGCCTATTTCTCAATAGAGAAGTATCATATAGTCAAATTCTCAATAGAGAAGTATCATATAGTCAAATGTATAAAAAAAGCCACTTTTGCAAAAATCCTAAACAGATTAAATGTACAAGTGAGAAATATATTTATAAATTATCATAAAAATTCAATGACAAATTTTTTTAATTGAAAAAATGAAGATTGAAAATTGCTTTGAAAATACTGAAAATACTGATCTACAGTATTATATAATACTGTATCTAATAGGAGAAATGCTTGTGGTTTATTATTATAATAAGGATTACATAAATTATAGGTGTAGGACAAACACTATAATACATACAAATGAAAATAGTTCTTTTAGAAAAATGGGATTAAAGGTAATGCTTACATTTAAAAGTCTTCATTTTTGTAATGTTTCTGTAAAAGGAGTTATTTTGAATTAATGGATATAAATGTAGGTTTTACTGAGTCAATTTAACCAAGTAAGTGATTAAATAAACTACTTTTCTAGGGTCATTTCTTAAATAGGTTCTCTTACAGTGTAGCAAAGTTGTCTCTTTTTTTAATTAATTAATGAAAAATGAAGAAGGAAAGAGTTTAAAAAAAATACTGTTATATATCCCCACAGAGGTAGAGTAAATGATAGAGGCAAAGAGCCAATGAGGGAATGGGATAAAATCAAACTTATATTACACCTTTCATTTTAATCTTAATGAGGAATTAATAGCATACATGGACCTGACCATAAAACTTCAAAGTTAACGTAAACACTAAGAAATCTGAAAACTACCAATTACTTTAATACGCTACTTAGCAATTATTACTAGAAACTTTTTTGAATTAGATACAAATAAATAATTGATATTTGTACAATTTCTGTTCTAAGCCATTATGTACATTATTCCTTTCAATTCTCAGATCAAAGATTTAAAAGATATAACTATCAAATTAGAAGACAAGCATTTATTATGTTCTATATTACATGTATTACCTAAAGCAGAGATCCAATATGGATAGAGCTCCTTAGTAAGAAGTGCATCGTCAATGTCAGAGAGAAAATTTTTCAACACGCCTGTCACATCTTCAAGCTGATGTTTTCCCACTCTCAATTTAAAGCTTCTTGCATCTTTTTTGAAACTCTCCAGAAGTTCACTTATGTGCAAAGGATCACCATTCTTTTGATAGATATATTTGCATCCTAAACCTTTGTTTAAAAAAAATTATATGAAAAAAGTTAAAAATCAAAATCTACTCTTAAACCTTAGAAATAAAAAAATTTGTGTTGAGATATTGAGCAAGACAAAATCATTACCCAAGAGTTGATAGAAACACACATGAGGAAAAGAGCCTCTCCTGCCCACTAATTTAGGTATTTAAAATGTAAACCTGATGAACTATTTCAGCCTCATCCTCAGCTGTTAGCAAGCCCCTAGTTAGCCTTTCCCCCAGTTTTTCATGGTATCTGCATTTTTTTTAATTTTTTTAACCAAAGGTGCCCTACCTTCACTTTGTCTCCCAGAATTCAAGCTGTCTCCAGTTTCGCCAGTAAACAGACTCTCTGGTATAATTTTTTCTTAACCCTCTGCACTCTTATTTGTATATTAATTTCTGCCTATTTCACATTTTCTCCTTCTTCTAAATGAAGAGTTGGGTCATATCCTTTTCTTTGTTTTGTTTTTTGTTTTTTTGAGGGAGGGAGAGGCAGAGAGAGAGGAAGAGCAAGAATCTCAAACAGGCTCCACACTCAGCACAGAGCTCAGGGTGGGACTTGATCTCAGGACCCTGAGATCATGACCTGAGCTGAAATCAAGAATCAGATGCTCAACCACTGGAGCCACCCAGGCGCCCCGAGGGTCATCTCCTTTACAAAGTTATTGGTTCATTAAGTGCACCATGTAAACTATAGGGGAGAGGTGAGGTTAGTAAGAGGAAGAGGAATAAAGAGGAGTGATGGTAATGATGATAATACTAAATAAATAAATAAATAAATAAATAAATAAATGGTACCTTTGCCTCCCTCTCAGGTCTCTGGTTTCTCCTCCTTTCAAAACCCTGCTGAATTTCCTATATTTATTCTTCCTACCATCTCACCCTCACTCCTGTCATCTTTGAGTCACAATCTTGCTTCTGTGCCCAATCCCCACGCAATTGGGACCACTTTCATCAAGAACACCAATGACATCCTATTTTCTATATGTTTTCCTGTTTTTATCCAATGAGAATCCCCTGCAGTATTTGACATTCCAAATGAATCCATGCTAAAATTCTTTTAATTTCATGGCTTTTGTGACATTATGATCGCATATCTTCCCCCCTTTCCTCTATGATGACTTTCCCAGTCCTCTAGATATATTACCATCTAGCGTTTACTAAAGATTCCAGAAATTCATCAAGTCTCCTGTCTTCCTGACTCTCCCACAAAATTCTCAGAGTGAACCCAACTTTATCACTTCAACTACTACATACACATTTTCACCTGGGTTTTCATTTCTAAGATGTCAAACACACACACATACACACACATACACTTTAATACACAGATTCTTTGTAAGATAACGATAAAACACACACACACACACACACACACACAATTGTCATGGACAAATCAAAAAAATCTGAGGAATTAAGTCTCCTATCCCATTTGCTAGGTCACCTACCAATCCCAGTATGTTCTTTATCTTGTTCCTGTATCTCGATACATGGAAGTGCCTTCCCCCTAGTCCTTTGTAAGTCAGAACTTTTATTTCTCACTTACAATATTAAAGTGAAACAAAACAAATGTCACATACATTTTTCATCATAACCTTGTTCTCAAAACTGTCCCCTTTTCTTCATCTCATGTACTGTTATTTTTTGCACTCGATTCCTCACTACATTTTCACAACACCCACCCCTATTTTCAGGCAACCCTCCAGTCCGCCTCCACACTGATAACAGCTTGATCTGAGATACAGGTCTATGTAACCAACATACTTAAAAATCTGTGTACAAAAAAAAAAAATCTGTGTACCACCTTCCTACTGCCTAGATGGCAAGTTTGAGTACATACTACAATATATAAGGCTCTACACAAATAAGCTTAACCCTCCTGTCTCCTTTCTCCCATTCTTCCAATACTAAGCTCTGGCCACATTTAACTACACAAAGTTCCCTCAAAAGACAACTTCCCTCATGACTCTATACTTGGGCGTACACTGTTCCTCCTCCTAGAAATCCTATTCCCTTCTTCTTCTGACTAGCTCCCACTTTCTCTTAATCAGTGTGTGCACCACATCTCACCCATGAAGCAATGACTACCCCTACTCCAGGTGAAATTCAACTCATACCAACCACTGACTCTCTCTACCATAGAATTTTGTACACTTGAGATGGAACTGCCTAATTGTTTGCCTTTGATTCAAAGGTCTGTAAAAACCTAGAAGGCAAGGGGCATGTCTTATTCTCTGTGTACAGTTAACTACACTGTGACTACAACTTAGTAAGCATTCAATAAATGATTATTTAATGCAAGAATGAGCAACTTCTACAAAAACAAAAAAAATGTGACTAAGTTTTTGAGATCTTGTGCTTCAAACTGAGTGAATTTCTAATAGTGAGTACTCAAATAAGTTAACTGCATGTGAATTCAAACAATTTTGTTTACATAAATTTCCCCTCAAAAAACTACTATAACTCATTAAAAAAATTAAACTCTACAAATTTGACTATGAATTTGATCAAGATCAAACCTTGACACTGTGAGCATAAAAAATTGGTCTTCAGATTTTATTTATTTATTTTAAATATTTTATTAATTTGAGAGACAGAGAGAGAGCCAGAGAGCGCAAGCAGGGAAAAGAAAGGCTCCTGATGCGGGGCTTGATCCCAGGATACTGGGATCATGACCTGAGGTGATGGCAGAGTATTTAACAGACAGCCATCTAGGAGCCCCTAGCCTTCAGATTTTAACATAAAGGTCAGGAAGTTCAAAATAATTGCAGTTTTGTAAAAGCTCTGAATCAACCACCTGCATTCTAATCACTGGGCAATTTGTTAAGTGCATATAGTATCTTTTCTTCTATACATGCTGGTAACATTGTGATTTCCCCATGTTCTGCTCATTAAAAACAAAACATAAAAAGTCTTTCATTGGCTTTATTACTTTAATATGCAAGTTAATGTACCTTATGCCAGTGTTACAAAGTAGTTTTAATGTATGAAATTTGGTTGGAAACAATCTAATGCTTAATGATTTTAAATTCAAAGAAACACCACAAACTTCTGATTTCCCTAGAGAAACAATAAATTGGATTCACTGGAGCTAGTGGAGTTATTTTAATCATTTCTCAGCTTAAGAAAGACCCTCTGCCATTATGAAACTAACATGATGTGAAAATTCCCAATGAGGTTATGCTCTTGGTAAAACATAATATGTGTGTAATTCATTTATACCTACAAAATCCAAGTGCACTAATAAGGAATGACTAATAAAGACAATAACCTTCCTCCTCTCCCATTTTCAAATGAACAGATGATTACCACTGATAAGGAGAATACAAACATACTATCATAGGAAGGACCTTCATACAGTAATAGCCAAATAATGTGAGTACATACATATTTATGGTAGATATATAATTCAAACATATATAATTCAAATACAGTGAATCTGAGTATCAATGATAGCTGTACTTGGATTACATGTGAAATAAGCCAAATACTTAAAATGGAATTCTCCCCAGAAAATAGGTTAACATACACACATTATAATTTCTAAAAATTGTTTTCTTCATAGCCTGTTATTTTTGACATTTTGCTCATATCAGCTTATTGTCAGTTCTCATATTAAAACCCATGATTCATGGCTTTGTCTTTAACTTTTTACTCTCACTGCTGTATTTCCAGCACTAAGATCAATGGCTGGCATACAGTGGACAATAAGTAACGAACTAATAACACAATATTTTACAGCAGCTCTCTCACTGATTACACCTTCTTTTCAAATTAAAAACACCCAAGGACATTTCTAATATTGAGAGAACAAAAATAAAAGTTAATTGCCTTCCAAAATATAAGATCAATCATTTTACTTTTCCACATTTGTAATCTAAATCAATGGCACTTATCTAAGATTAACAGGTAGAAAACATTTTTATATTAAAAATACAGTTAGGGGTGCCTGGATGGCTCAGTGGGTTAAGCCTCTGCCTTTGGCTCAGGACATGATCTCAGGGTCCTGGGATCGAGCCCCACATCGAGCTCTCTGCTCAGCGGGGAGCCCGCTTCCCTTCCTCTCTCTCTGCCTGCCTCTCTGCCTACTTGTGATCTCTCTCTGTCAAATAAATAAATAAAATCTTAAAAAATAAATAAAATGAATAAAAAAATAAAAATACAGTTAAACTACCTTTTAGAGTATTAAGGAAATATGAAATAGAAGGAATTTGAGGAATTCAAAGTAATTTTACAATAAACATAAAAAATCAAATCATACCTTACTTTTCAGGTACATCTAAAATACTATCATAGCATATTAAATTAAAATGAAGCTAGACCATACATGGTCAACCAGTTGTCCTTTACTTGGAAGCTACTCATAAAAATGCCTGTTAAAATTAAGTCAAAACTATTATAATAACCACAATTCTTAATGTAAACACGTGAACAAGAGCATGTTGAATGAAATAAATGTACCCACATACTTGAATATGGCACCAAAAGAATCAATTCTTTCACAGTATTGTCCCACAGTTTACCATTTCCAAAAACATAATTATGAGGCAACACTTTGCCTTCTCCTTCACTTTATTGAAAGCTTAAAACCTCTGAAAAAATATAGTCTTCAATCTATTTCTAATATACATCTTACAGATTGTTTCAATATGGCATTTAAAATTTTTATGCATGTGAGAGAAAAAGAAAATAGTAAAAGTACGTTATGTAACTTGAATTTTATTGGGAGAAAGAATGGCATTTGGCTGAATAGTGACTACATTTTTATTTTTCACAGATGTACTTACAAATATCAAGAGCCCTAGTGCAGTCCAATCGAGATACCACTTAAAAACTCTAAGAATGATACTATGAGTTCTGTGGGTTGAATAAAAACTCTGTGATACTTACCATACTGTGTAACAAATGCTATACAGCTGTTCACAATAATGGGGACGTCATTTTTGCTGAGCTGCTGATCCTGTAGAGCATTACCATCTGTACCTGCTGCTTTCTCAATTGCGGTATGCCAGACTGTGAAATCCAACTTGCTATGCCCATGGATGTATAATGTTCTGTAAAGTTTAAAAGCATTTCAAATTATAATTTGGGTGTTGTTGTTTTTTAGTTTTTTTTTTATTATTCTTACTTCTAGACAGATGATCCTTAATACATATAAATGTGATCTTGTCTCATCCATGAGAAGAAAAACCCTCTGTCCATCACTCACTAGCTCCAATTCGAGTTCCCTTTTGCCTGTGTAGTCACATCTCTCCAGGAAGACAGGAAGTTCTCTGAATTCATGGTCTCACCTCCCTTACATTTCCTGACCCCTTTTATTTTGTTCCTGAATATGTGAACTGAAACTACTCTGGCCAGCATCATGGGTGACTGGATTTTGCGGCTACATTTTTCAACATTTTTAGAACTGTCGATGATTTCATTTCTTAAGGAAAAAAATACATTCTTAAGAAAAAAAAATACAATTCGTTCTGGTTTTTCCTTCTGTCTTTCTGGTCACTCGGGGATTTCTACACAAGCTCACTTCCTCTTTTTGAATCTCAGTGCACTCCCACGACTCTGCAGAGACATGTCATTCATTCAGGTCAGTGGCTTTGTCCCTCTCCTGGAGGTGATAACCACAAATCCCTATCTCCAGGTTATATCTATATCTCACAGATCAGATCTCCATTTGACTGAAAAGCAAGAGCATAAAGCAGGCAAGAGACTGGAAAATCACCTCCCAAATTCAAATTTTCACTCTGCACTTAATTCCTTTGTGACCTGGGACAAGTTATCAACTTTCTTTGGGCCACAGTTTCATCAGTGGCAAAATGAAGGTAATAATAGTACCTACCTCAACACTCAATGAATGTAACATTAATAACTAAGTAGTAAACCATTATACTAATTAGTATTAATTTTTAGACACCTTCATCGTACTGTGCCACAACTATCTCAAAACTTTCTCTTTCTCATACCAAATGGGTACTAAAATTCTCCGCTTATCCCACCAGAAATTTAGGATTAATTTAAAATTTTTATCTCTCTTTTTTTTTTTTTTTAAGAGACAGGGTGTGCATGCACATACCTAAGTTGGGGGTTTGGGAGAGAGAATGGTAAGCAGGCTCCACAACCAGCATGTCCAACACAGGGCTCAATCTCATAACCCTGAACCACCCAGGTGCCCCAGGATTAACTGATTTTAAATTGGTTCCTGTCCCCCCCCATCCCTATTACTGCCATATGAATTCTGCTGATTCTTGTTCCGGAATATATTTACTCTGCTTCCTCTTCATTCCAGCACTGTTTGATTTCAGGTCTTCACACTGCTCCTTAAGGTCACTAAAATGCCTCCTAATAAACCTCCTTTCCCACTTCTCCACCTCTCTACTGGGTCAAGACCGCTTGACTCCTCAGGGCTTCCAGCATGATCTAATATGCAAAACTAATCTCAAGATCGAAAAATGAAACTGATAGAAAGAAACAAGAGAGTTAGACAAAATAATGAGACAGAGGAATATATTCCTAATGAAAGAACAAAACAAAATCTCAGAAAAACAACAAAACAGAGACAAGCAATCTGCCAGATAAAGAATTTAAAGTAATGGTCATACCACTAAGCCAGCTTTGCAAGAAATACTAAAGGGGATTCTTTGAGTGGAAAGACCGAAAGTGACAAAGACATAAAGGATCTGAGAAATCTCCAAAAACAACAAAACATATAATAAAATGGCAATAAATAAATATCCACCAATAATTACTTTAAATGTAAATGGACTAAATGCTCTAATCCAAAGACATAGGGTGTCAGGATGGATAGAAAAATAAGACCCATCATTATGCTGTCTACAAGAGACTCATTTTAGACTTAAGGACACCTATAGGTTGAAAGAGGGGATGGGGTGTCTGGGTGGCTCACTCAGGTGATCGGGTCATGATCCCAGAGTCCTGGGATCAAGTCCCACATCAGGCTCCTTGCTCCATGGGGAGCCTGCTTCTCCCTCTCCTTCTGCCTGCTGCTCCCCCTGCTTGCACTCTGTCAAATAAATAAAAACAAACCTTAAAAAAAAAGTGAAGGGATGTAGAAACATTTATCACACAAATGGATGACAAAAGAAAGCTGGAGTGGCAATACTTATATCTGACAAACTAGACTTTAAGAGAAAAGATGGTAAGAAGAAGATAAAGAAGGGTACTATATAATAATAAAGGGGACAATCCAACAAGGAGATCCAACAATTGTAAATATTTATGCCCACAACATGGGAGCACCCAAATATATAAACGATTAATAACAAACATAGAGGAACTAATTGATAATGACACAATAATAGGGGATTTTAATACCCCACTTAATCAATAATCTAAACAGAAAATAAACAAGGAAACAATGGCTTTGAATGACAAGCTAGACCAGATGGACTCGAAGTAAGGATCATAATGATGTTTACTAAAATCTAAGGAAAAATGAACACAGATGGAACTTCAATGAAGAGATAGAAAATATAAAAAAGAATCAGGGCTGAAGAATATAATAACTGAAAGGAAGTTAGGAATCAACAGCAGATTAAAGGATGCAGAAGAATGGGTGAGTGCAGAGGAATAGAAGACTTGGGAACAAAAATCACCCAAACAAAACAGCAAAAAGAAAAGGAAATTTAAAAAGTGAGCACAGTTTAAGAGACCAATGGGACAACATCAAGTGTTCAAATACTTGCATTATAGGAGTCCCAGAAGGAGAATAAAGAAAAAAAAGGGGGGGGGGGGACAGAAAACCCATTTGAAGAAATAATGTCTGAATACTTCCCTAACCTGGTAAAGAAAACAGACCTCCAAGTTCAGGAACAGAAGAGTCCAATATAACATGAACCCAAACAGACTCACACCAAGACATATTATAACTAGTGTCAGGAGTTAAATCGAGAATCTTAAAAGCATCAAGAGAAAACAACCCTTAACATACAAGGGAACCCCCTTAAGACTATCAGCTGATTTTATAACAGAAATTTTACCAAACGGAGTAACATGACATATTCAAAATGCTGAAAGGAAAAAAAATTACAACCAAGAATACTCTACACCCAGCAATATTATCACTCCGAATTAAAGGAGAGTTAAGAAGCTTCTCAGATAAGGAAAAACTGAAGGCGTTCATCAAACCAGACTTACAAGAAATGTTAAAAGGACGTCTTTAAAGAAAAGGCCATAACTGAAATTAAAAACTATGAAAGAAAAAAATATTTCATTGGTAATGGTAAATATACATAGTAAAGGAAGGGCGTCTAGCAACTTAAAAAGCGAGAATGTAGATTACAAGACAAAAGTAGTAAAATCATCTAGGACTACATAATTAGTTAAAGGACACACACGATAATAATAGGTAAAATGTGATGTCAAAAACATAAAAAGTGGTGAGGGGTAGGCGGTTAAAACGTAGTGCTTTGAACGTAACCATTAACTTAAAGCAAATGACTGTACATTAAGGATATTATATATGAACCTCATGGAAACCAAAAACCAAATATCTATAAAATCTGCACCAAAAAAAAAAAAAAAAAAAAAAAAAAAAAAAAAAAAAAAAAAAAAAAAAAAAAAAAAAAAAAAAAAAAAAAAAAAAAAAAAAAAGAAGAAGAAGAAAAAGGAATACAAACTTAACACTAGAAACCAAATGTCATGAAATCATAAGGGAAGGGAGAAGAAGAAGAAAGGAACAGAAAAACTACAACAGAAAACAATCAACAAAATGGCAATAGGTACATATCTATCAATAACTATGTCAAATGTAAATGAACTAAACATTCCAATCGAAAGACAAAATGGGGGGGTGAATGGATTTTCATAAAGACACACACACACACATATATAGAGAGAGGGAGGGGAGACATAAGGGAAGACACCAACATTATATGTATATACATCCACGTATGTATGTATATGGTTGAAATAGTACTTAGCCATTAAAAAAGCCTAAAATCTTGCCATTTGTGACAACATGGATGGACAGAGATGGTATTATACTAAGTGACATATGTCAGAGAAAGACAAATAAATGATTTCATTTTTATGTGGAATCTAAGAAACAAAAATAGATATTGACCCCTAGATACAGTGAATAATATGGCCATTGCGAGAGAGGAGGAGAGTGAAGGGATAGGGAAAACTGGGGAATGGTACAAACTAAGTAGAAAATAAGAGGTACAAGTATCCAGTTAAAATAGATGTGACATGAGGATACAATGCACTGCACAGGGAATGTAAAATATGTAATAATCTTTTAAGCTGACAGATGGTAGACAAATTTATTATGGTGATCACTTCACTATCTATATGAATGTTGAATCACTACGTGTATGCCCAAAACTAACATTACATGTCAACTACACTTCAATTAAAAAAAATTAAAAATGAATTTATAAATAAATAAATGCAAAGCCAATGGCATCATTTCCCAATCATTTGCCTTCTCCAGCTCTGGAGTTTTCAATATTAAAATGCCTTTATGATCTGGCCCATATTTTCCCCTCCAACTCTGCCAGTCTTCTACATTAAAGACAACAATTTTTAAAAAATCACATTTTATTGCAATAAATATCTCCTGATCTTTGGCTGCCTGCTCCAACTCTCCCCCAAGTATACTCCAGATAACCCTCCCTGGCACTCTATCCTTAATGTCCTATCCCTAATGTCCAGATGCTTAGTATGTGTGCCCCTCCTTAATTATGAATAGCTGATTTGCCCTCCATTATACCATCTGTTCTATGTATAAGTGTTTGGCTGCTAGAACCCAAACTTGCATAGAGAAGTAAGGAAGAAAGCATTTTCACATGTCTAGTCATGAGCACTGTGTGTGGCATTTCGTGGTTCGTGATAGTTTTAAAATCCTATCACTAGGTAGAAAGAGTTTGGTTTGAAACACAAGTTAAAAGTAATCACTGATGTGTATTTATACCAAAGTAGAACTCTTTGATCTTGATTTCAAACTCTGAGCGGGCTACTTTGGATTCACCCTAAAGAGAAAGAAATGAGCTGCATGAACACTAGGTTGTTGTATTTTTTGTTTTGTTATGTTTTGTGTTGGGGGGGGGGCCTCATCTTACATTCCTGGTAATTCACTAGCCCTAACTTAAAAAGAAAACAAAAGTCCACCTTTCTTTCCTATAAATGTTTCTCTAAGAAGATAAAGCTAGCAGCACCTTACTAGACACACCACTAGCATTTCTGAACTTGCTAGAACGCCTACTTCTTCCTGGAACATGCGTGCCTGTAATCTTCATCTTTTGCTTTCTGACATATGTATCAACTGTTCTTATTCTCCACTGCATCAGAGCAGCCCTGGCCTCCTGTTTCTGTAATTTTCTTTTTGAAGAAATCTGACACTTGTGGTAATAGTGCTGACATGCTTTTAGCCTTTTCGTTTATGTCATATCATCAAAGCCTCTATTGCTGGGTACAATTTGTCTAACTGAAACTATGTAACTCAGGTAACTTCTCTGAGAAATATCAAGCCCCCACATTATGTAGACAATCAAAATTAGGACTTGCTAAATTCAGGAGTTTAGGTAAAGGGAAAGTTTTAATTTTTGTTGATTCTTATATAATTTTTTAACTTGACACTTAAACTCTAAATATATACAAAGTATTTAGTACGACTTGCTTATAAACAGGTACAGTGGGTATTTCAGCAAGCAGTGAAAGAAATCCAAAATGCAACAACCTTCTTGCAATACCAATATAATTCTGCCGTGAACTGTGCACATTTCGAATTTTAAGTTTTCTTTCTAGTCAGAAGAAATCCCATGATGACAAGTTTAGCTGTCTCCTGTGAACTCGTGAGGGATAGAACAAGTAATGACAAGTTAACTCCTGAGTCAATTTGTCAAACACTGAATCCTAAAATATGGCATCTAGTGAAGTAGATGTGTGACATTTAATAGCCTCAGCTCAACAACTTTCTCCTGTGATGCTTATCTAATCTCTGTGCCTGGAATAAAGCCTCAAAAGACATTTTTCAACACAAACGCTGGCCAACTTTTTGATTCCAAGTATTATCAAACAATGATTTTACATTTCTAGATAAGAATTTCAAAGAAATATTTCATTTACATCTAGAAAATTTGGAAAAGTTACTTTGAAGAACTCTACAGAGAAATAAATTATTCTAATTATGCACTTCTCAAACATAAATTGTAAAGGGCATTTCAATGTCATATAACGAAACTTTCTTATATCCTTATAATGAATCAAGACAGTTCGATAAGACCTAGAAACCAAGCCCCAGGACTTACAAAAACAATTTTCTCAAAATTGCAATATAATAACCACAGAGTCTAGATAGACTATCATATTCGAGCCCGGTCTACTGCCCAAAACCAGAATGTCTTCACAAATAAGATCAATAAATTTGACTGTATAAAAAAAAAATACAATTACATAAAGAACGTTTTAAACACAACCAAAAAGCTAACAGCATGCCCCACATATATGACTGAAAAAGGGACTATCTTATGCATTCACACAAAAATGAAAACATTGTCTTGTAGTGTAAGTCAGCATTTATTTGGCCATAACTATTTTGCTTTCATTTCTGAAAGATATATTTTTGCTCAATTTAGTATTTTAGGTTAACAGCTGCTGTTTCCTAATTTTGTGAGGGTTTTGTTTTTGTTTTTTTGTCACTTGTTGTTTTATTTGTTTTTCTCCAGCACTTGAGAGGATTTCAATATACTATCTTCTGGCTTGCACTGTTGGTGACAAGACACTCTCATCTTCGTCACCTATATTTAATGTCATTTTTCTCTTGGTACTTATTTTTTTTTTCCCCTCACAATGGTTTTCAGAAATTTGATTATCATATGCCTGAGGTTTGCTGATCTTGGTACATATGTGGGTTAAAAGTTTTTATCAATTTCATATAAATTTGCCCATAATTCTTCAAAGATTTTTTGACTTCTCTCTCCTCCCTCATTTTGAGATTCTAATTAACACTTACATGAGACTGCTTGATATTGCCCCACTGGTCACTGAGGCTCTGCTGATTTTATTTAGTCTTTTTCCTCTCCATGCTTGTGTTTTGGTAGCTATTAGCATGCTTTCAAGGTCATTGATCTTTCAAGGTCATTGATCTATTTTTTATGTAGAATCTACAATGGCATTAAGCTGAAAGTGAAGTTTTCTTTACAGAGAATGTATTCCTCAGGTTTAGAAATTCCATTTGGTTCTTTTTTTGATTACCCATTTTTCTTCATTGTTCATGTTTTTTTCTACATCTTTGGATACATTTATAAAATTTAATAATTACTGTTTAGAATCTTTGCTAATTCGATTATCCTTCTCTTCTGGTTCTGTTCCTGTGAACTGACTTGTAGCTTTTCCACAACACTAGTAATTTCAATTATATGCTAGATATTATGAATGCAGAGTGTCAGGACTGTTGTCTTCTCTTAGAGAGTACGGGTGTTTATTTTGGCATCCTTTGCCTGTTCGACCCCTGGCAACTAAATTACTTGTGGAGCACTGGGGTCCTTTGGAGGTCTGTTTTTAAGCTTAGTAATGAGGTAAAAATAAATTTACCTTTACCCTAGGGCTAGTTTTGCCTTAAATCTATGGTGTTACCTTTCTGGGGTGTCTGCTTATGCGCTGTGTAATGAGGTCTCACCTAGCTGGATGGGGTGTGAATGCCCTCCAGGGCCCTCTGAGCTCTGGGAACTCTTCAGCTCATAATACCATGGAAGGTGTTTCTGCCTGACCTCTGAGACTCTAATCCGACAAACATCCAGATCAGCATTGAGCCACATGTGAAAGGAAATGTCTATGAAGATTTCCAAAACTCTCTTCTACATATTTACCTCTGTTCTAATACTCTCTCTGGAAAATATTAGCTACTAGATTCCCTAAACTCCCATTTCTACCTTTGCAATGTAGCAAAACCACCACATTCTGCTTCAATCTCCCCTATCTCTGGGCCATGGACTGACAAGTGCCTACAGATAGAGAGACAAGGTGATTTTAAATCTTACTTCACTTGTTTCCCTTCTCTCCATAATCACAATCCTGGAATGCCTACTGTCCCAGAGTCTGAAAACAGGTTCATACATTTTGTCCGGCTTTCTAGTTGTTTGAAATGGGAGGTCATGTACCATGCCAGTTATTTCTTCATGGTCAGAAATGGGGGTCTGGCACATTTTCTTTAGTCACTGTACCCATAAATCCCTTTTATTTTAATTTACAGAGATACAGTATTTTTTCCCCACACCTTCAGATAAGAGTTTGCTGCCTAAGAATGGAAGTTTAGCCAGAAGCAAACAAACAATTGTGAAGAAAATCTGCAAATACAGAGACTGTGTCACAAAAATAATGCAGAAAGAAATACTGTTCTAAATATCTTGTTTCCTCTGAAGCCAAAAGTTCAGTAAAAAGTGTCAAAGCATCTAACTCCCCAGGAAGACAAAGGCTCCATTTTACAATCTCATCTCTGCACACTATTAGGCAATCACCTAGAGGAATGGAAGAAACAGTCCTATTTCAAGTCTGCTTAAAACCTTTAATGGTGTTCCACTGGCTGCAGAATAAATCCAAATTCACAATTTAAACAGCAGCATTTTTTTTTTAAGTTTTAAAATATCTTTTAAAAAAATACACCTTCTGGACCCTTGTAAAGAGCCTGCAATCCTTTCCAGAACAAGGCAAATTATTAATTACATTTAACTGATAATACTAATATTGTGTCAATCTATCTTTCCAGGGTCACTGGATCATGCTTCCTCCTCAGGAACTCAAGGTCAAGGCCAACTGGCACTGGCATTGTTCCCTGGCCATCCTATTCTTCTGAACCTACTGTTTCCACCTCCTGGGATACTTCAGTCTCTTAGCCCCCTCGAACTCTGGAAGCAAATAATATATACTTTAAAATCTACTTTTGTGTTAAATAGTCATGCATTCCCTATATTATAATTCTACTTAACAAAAAAATTACTTTATAAGTTTGAATAATCCCTTTCTTTTTGCAAAACCAGTAAGAGGTGGTGAGAGAGAAGAATCTCTTGTTTGTCTTGGCAACATTCAGATTAAATGATCTCTATGAATTAAATCATCAGAAAGTTACAAAAGCAGTCAAGCTGATATTGTGGGCAATCGGCTACTATTTAATTTGCAATTACATGCACAATTTAGAAACCATTTTAAGATAATTCACCCTCCGGAGTATTGCTAACATCTCAGCTGCTGCAAAATACAATTCAAGAGGGGGGAAAAAAAAACATCATATGCAATAAACTGATATGAAATAAGAATCTTAATCTCAGGACTTAATCTCCCAAATTGAGAAAAGTAGTCTGTCCGATAACTGTGGAATGTACAGATGAAGTGTTTACTCTCCAGTGTTAGCTTCTTGTCTGGAATTTGCAATTAAAACTGAATACACGCAGGCTTGGGCGCCATCAAGTACTTTATGCTTTACTATAGGTCAACCAAGGAATCCTAAAAAACAAATTCCCACTGAAAACAAAGCAAAACAAAAAAATGCCACGTTTCTCTGTTTCTCATAACATATCTGAGTTATTCATACTGTTCATTGTAACTAACAACCTTTCAGTAAAAGCTTAACAATGGGCATCTCTGACAAATGGGCGCATGTAGCTGCAGAAAGTGAAGGCTGTGAACAGAGCAGCTTATTCATCAGAAACGATACACAGAGTGTGCAGGCTAAAGTACAGAAATAGTTCTCAAATTTTAAGAAAAGGTGCTTTCAACATTCCAGGTAGAGTGAATATATAAGCTACTACCCAGGAAAATGCCTTCTGACCTCATGGTCCAGAACACTCACTAGCAATAGATATTCAAAAACATTATTTTTTTTCCACACAAAGAAGTCCTAACTAATGCATAAAGAAAAGCAAAATCTAAGTCCCAATAATAGCACCAAATAGCATGCCAGAAACCCTTAAGTGTAATCAAGAAAGCTTTATTTTCCAAAATAATAATTTTTAAAGTATACAAAGAATACACATTAAAGCGACACCATCTGGAACACCTTCTGTTTAGAGCTTTTTAGAGGAAAAATGCTCGGCGTGTGCAAAATATTATTGCAATATTTTTCTGTTTAAAGACAGTCATGCTATGCACCTAGAGAAATCTG
Source organism: Mellivora capensis (assembly GCA_004024625.1). Lineage (NCBI taxonomy): Eukaryota > Metazoa > Chordata > Mammalia > Carnivora > Mustelidae > Mellivora > Mellivora capensis. Next base: position 101,260 of record PISX010004247.1, read on the forward strand.
TATCTAAATAGTGACTATATTCAGTGGATGATTATCAGTTTATGAACTTTTCCGGTTCAGGGGATTCTTTCTCCTCCTTGGCTTTAAAAAATATTCATATATATTAGCATCTTAACCAAAGGTAGACAAAGACAGGGAAAAGATGTGAAATTCATTTATTAAATTTATTTATGATTTGCAATTCTGGTTCAAGATATTACTAGCAAAAAAAAGAAAAAACAAAGGTTAAACTTATAGCTGGTTGGTTTCCTTCTCTTTCAATTATTTGCAGTATCTCTATATGCCATCAACATGAATAATTGGAAGTTGTTTTATTTCCTAAAGCCACAATTTTATCTGTCATTGGCAAGTCTAACAATCTACTTTAGCTTACAGTCATAATTTCCCAAGAGGCTAAGAGATCAAAAAAGTGATGAAAAAGGGAAATTCAATGAAATTTTCTTCTTTTGACATGATATTAAAACAGCTCTTAAGCAATCACATCTATAATTAACTGGCCTTGTTTGAGTACCAGGAGAGGAGCACACATTTCCTATCTCGGTAAAAGATACAACCATTCGTAAAGTCACTCAGGCCAAAAAAGCTCGGGAGTCGTCCTTCTAGTTCACAAACCAACAGATGGATAACATTCCACCCACGAGATCCAGAAAGTTTCCAACATCCAAAACTGTCCATCAATTCCTCTTTTCTGCCTGTTACAATCAAGAGGCCTTGTTTTCTTCTTGTCCTCTCTCTTATACCTTCACTATCTCCCTTTTTGTGCCTCCTTCCATGAGAATTTAAACTTGCACAAGCTCAAACCATCTAACACACACACACACACAGACACACACACACACACACACACGCCCTTCCTGGGACAAATCCCTTCTACCTCGAGAATCCTATTAACCCGCAGACATCCTGGCCAAGCTCCTCAGCAGCTGTTTCAAGTTACTCAATCCCCAGGCTTTTAATCTAATCCAGTGTCCACTTTATCACTTCTGATCACTTCAAAGTCACCAGATGGACTCCGCATCAATTATCCAATAAGTATGTGCCCTCATCACACAGCACCTAACAGCTCTGTTCCTGCCTTCTTGTAACACTCTCTATCCCTGGGTTTTGGGACACCCCTGTCTCTTGGTTTCTTGTCTCAATTTCTGGATAAACTAGCGAATAAACCCAAGGCAGCTACTTCACCCTAACAATTACTCGGCCTCTGAAATGATGTGTATTCATCCAGTCTCCAACACACGAATTCCTCCCTTCTCACTCTACAGACTCTTCCTAAGTGACTTCCTGTTCTTCCTTCTATATAAGGGTAACTCCAGAATCTGTAACTCCACCCCATTAACCTTTACATGAACATTAGATCCATAAATAGAACTTCCTTCTAGCACTTAGTTCTTAGATGTTTATTTGCAACTCCTGTACAACACATCTAAAATCAAACTCATTATTTCCCAAGCTCCTTTTCAAACCTGCTCTTTTCCCATTATTCCCTATTCGAAGGCAATTTATTCACATAACATGTACATATATAAATACACACACGCATATATAAGGTGTATATGTATGTATATGTGCATATAAGTACATGTGTGTATATGTGTATATAAATACACAGAAATATAAATATGAGAGCCTACTTTGCCCCACACAAGATGCCATTGCTGGTACATCTGCACTCATCATTGTGTCAGGGTTTATAATCTAGTGCACTCTCAATCTCCCAGGCTCATTCTTTTTTTTTTTTTAAATTTTTTAATTTTTTTATAAACATACAATGTATTATTAGCCCCAGGGGTACAGGTCTGTGAATCACCAGGTTTATACACTTCACAGCACTCACCATAGCACATACCCTCCCCAATGTCCATAATCCCACCACCCTCTCCCGATCCCCCTCCCCCCAGCAACCCTCAGTTTGTTTTGTGAGATTAATTGTCTCTTATGGTTTGTCTCCCTCCCAATCCCATCTTGTTTCATTTACTCTTTTCCTACCCTCCAACCCCCCCCCCTTGCATCTCCACTTCCTCATACCAGGGAGGTCATATGATAGTTGTCTTTCTCCGATTGACTTATTTCGCTAATACCCTCTAGTTCCATCCACTCGTTGCAAATGGCAAGAATTCATTTCTTTTGATGGCTGCATAGTATTCCATTGAATATATATACCACCTCTTTATCCATTCATCTGTTGATGGACATCTAGGTTCCTTCCATAGTTTGGCTATTGTGGACATTGCTGCTATAAACATTTGGGTGCACGTGCCCCTTCTGGATCACTACGTTTGTATCTTTAGGGTAAATACCCAGTAGTGCAATTGCTGGGTCATAGGGTAGCTCTATTTTCAACTTTTTGAGGAAACTCCATGCTGTTTTCCAGAGTGGTTGCACCAGCTTGCATTCCCACCAACAGTGTAGGAGAGTTCCCCTTTCTCCGCATCCTCGCCAGCATCTGTCACTTCCTGACTGGTTAATTTCAGCCATTCTGACTAGTGTGAGGTGGTATCTCATTGTGGTTTTGATTTGTATTTCTCTGATGCCGAGTGATGTGGAGCACTTTTTCATGTGTCTGTTGGCCATCTGGATGTCTTCTTTGCAGAAATGTCTATTCATGTCCTCTGCCCATTTCCTGATTGGATTATTTGTTCTTTGGGTGTTGAGTTTGATAAGTTCTTTATAGATTTTTGGATACTAGCCCTTTATCTGAAATGTCTTTTGCAAATATCTTCTCCCATTCTGCCAGTTGTCTTTGGTTTCGTTAACTGTTTCCTTTGTTGTGCAAAAGCTTTTGATCTTGATGAAGTCCCAATAGTTCATTTTTGCCCTTCCTTCCCTTTCCAGGCTCATTCTTAACTATCACACTTCTGACCTCCCTTCTTTCTGCTCTCTTTTAATTAGGTAAAAATTATATGGAGATATATATATATTTTTCCTAACAAAATATTTTCTAACAAAAAGATTTTTTTCTAATAAAAGTTTCTCACAAAAGGCTGAAATTTTAAATTCTGGTAACTTAATATTGTTTACCCAGTATCCTGGTACATTTGTTGACTTAATTCTTGAGAATGATTTGGTGTCAGTAAATGAAACTTATTTCTTGTTTTATTTTCTTTTAAGATTTTATTTATTTGACAGAGAGTGAGAAAGAGGGACAGAGAGGGCACAAGCAGGGGAAGCAGCAAGCAGAGGGAGAGGGAGAAGCAGGCTCCCCATTGAGCAGAGAGCCCGACACAGGACTCAATCCCAGGACTCTGGAGTCACAACCTGAGCCGAAGGCAGATGCTTAACTGACTGAGCCACCCAGGTGCCCCTTAATTCTTGTTTTAAAAAGAAAAGAATCTTTAGGTTGTTAAGTTACAAACTGACCTCACCGTGATTTCAAAATGGATTTGTGAAAATTAATAAAAGAAAATCTAGTTTAGAACAGAGTCAGGAGGCCAGAAGGGGGAGCTCTCAGGCATAACCACTAGTTATTTGCAGACCCAAGAGAAAGGGAATCTTGCAAGCCCATACTACTTGGAACACTTCTTTACCACTCAGGCAAGAGGAAGAAAGGTTTTCTCCTCATCAGCAACTGCCCAGCCAATGAGAAACCATCACAACTCAGCCAATGAAAGGCCAGTATAAATTGCCCATTTTACTTCGCAAGACTTTTTATTTATAAACCCACCCCCTTACCCTCCCTCCCCCGCCCCACAAGTTCCCAAAGACTACTCCTTTTCTTTTGTTCTCCAGACTTGCCTATGCTTCTTTCATCGAAGTGTGCTTGTCCCTAACTACAATTCTCTTTTCCCCAATAAAACCATTTTTGCTGGAATAACTGGAAGCTTTACCTTAAAGGATAAGAGATTACCCTCCTCAACCCCACAAAGGCCCTGGAAGGCTGTTAAAGTGCTTGAAACAGTGCCTGATACAGTGGGTTCTATACACATGCTCATCATTATATTCTTGTTATTGTCAGAATATCATTGACTTGAAGAAAATAGCAAAAACAAGGGAAAGCAGGATATAAGCATGCGATAAATATAGTTGTTTTCAAATGGTACATTTTGTATGGCAGCTATTCAAAGAGATTTAAGGAAAATAACTCGGTTATATATTTGTCCCTGTACTTCTGACACATTCCTTGTTCCTCACTTTAGTAAAAAGGCTTGTAACATAACTTGTTAATAACACATGTAGATAAAAATTTTGGAATTGTCAAAAACACGATTAAGTAGCTCTGACCATTATTTTGTAAGTCCATTAGTTTTTAACTATTCCATGAACTTGGAGTGTAACTGAGTTCACCTACTGATCCCTGCAGTCTAGTGGAAAGGTCAAGATGTTACAAAATAACAAAACATTTGGTCTTCTGGCTTCCCTATTTTGCATTCATGAGAGAGTACACTGCATGCAATAAGCATTAAATAAAAATTCATCAAACTGATTGCAATAATCCTAATCCCTGTTTGTTACATTTTAATCCATGTTTGTAACATTTTAATTAAAACCTAAGTATCATTGGTCAAATCCTTCTTAGCCTGAAAATGATAAAAACAAGACAAAACAAAAAACACCTTGGCTATAGTAACCTGATAATATAAATGATAAATGCAATAAATTCAACTAACGAGTTGCTGTTGGTTTATTTGTTTAAAAACATAAGTTCTGGGAGTTCAGACTCCAATTCTGTATTGCTGCCAACTTTTTTCCCGCCATTATGGTAGGACGTAACAGGCATTCCATAAATATGAATAGATGACTGTAAAAACTACATTCTGCTAGTACTTTAATGAAATAATACTATCTAAACATAATAGTACCTCATTGTTACTTGTGAACACACAACGAACAGTACTCTGAACGTACGGTGAAACCATCACCTGGTACCAAAAATGAGAATCTCAAGTATCATGAACCATTATAATCCCAGAAATAAATGAGTAAAAACACTGAATACTAATTATGCCTGTAAATTAAAAAACACCCTCTGACATAAATATCTAAACAGCAATATGCTTGCTGTCTAAAGCTGTTGATGTCATCCGGTGAAACTGAAGAGAAGACAGGTTCAGACAACTGTTGAAAGTCATTATTCATGTCACCAGCAAAGCAAATAACCAAAGGGAAAGCTAATTCAGCTTTATTTTTATATTATAGATGGTTTTGCAAATTATTTTGTACTCTCGTAGAGCTAAACATACTACATCACTGTAATTAAGGAATTTTAAATGATAAAGCAAATGATAAAAAATTTTTTAAAAAGTTTGTTCAAGAGACTCTATCTAAATGTTGTGATATGACTCAGCTGCTGCTTCCTTGGCTCTTCTTCTGCTTCATCCCCCTCTGCTTGATCTCTAATTATTGGAGTCCCTAGAGCTCATCTTCGAGTCTATTTTCGTTCCATACTCTTTGTCTATGTGAATCCATCCAGATCATTCAATAAATAACATCAGTGTGCTGATGACTCTCAAACAGCTATTTCTAGTTGCAATCTCTCCACTTAATTCCAGACCTGTATATCCACATGGCCACTAACCAAGCCCACTTCGCTGTCAAACAGACATCTCAAGGTTACCATTTTCAATACCAAATTCTCAACCTACTACCCTAAAACTAATATCCTAATTCTACTCTCCTATATTTGTTATCTGGAAAAAACAGCATTATCATTCATGTACTTGCTCGGGCCAAAATCTTGGGGTAACCATGACTCTTACGCTCATCTGATCCAACAATAAACCCTCTGGCCTCCTCTGCCTTCACAATGGCCCTAACCACACGACACTATTTTATTACGTCACCATCTCTTGCCTGGCCTCTGTAGCAGCATCCTAACTGGATACTGTCACTCTTGTACACCAAGAGTTTATTCATCTGGAATCACAGAAGCACCAAAGTCAGATCATTCCACTTCCTGGCTCTCAAAATGAGCAGCTTTCTATCACACTTAGAATAAAACTCAAATCTTGACATATTATGATTTGTCAAGGTCATAAAGGATTAGGCCCTGAGAGATCTCTGAAATAATTTCTTTCCACCCTCAAACTCATTCAAATCTCCAGCCAACAGCAGCGTGTTTGCCAACCGTGAACATGTGAAGTATAGCCCACTGTCAGGGTCTTCGGAACATCTCCAACCTTACACCTGGAACACTCTATTCAGACCGCTCCATGATTTGCTGCTTCACCTTGTACACATCTCTAATCAAAGGTACCCTCTCTTACCACCCTATCTACAACAGAATACCGCTCCATCATGCTCTCTCTCCTCACCTTATTTTTCTTCAAGCATTTAAAATTGATGGACATGATACTATGTCATTATTTTTTTTGTCTGCTTATATTCTATTTCTACCAGGAGTGCGCATAGTTCCCGAGGGCATAAACCATGTCCATTTTATTCAGCACTGAATCCCCAGTACCTATAGTAGTAACTGATACAGAGTAGGTGCTTAATATTTTTTGAAAAAGTGAATAAATTAAAGAAATCAAGTTTTATTTTTGCAGGACTCACATGCATACCAACACTGAAAACATATTTACAACTGTCAAACTGCTTCCAAATACTTAAATGTGAATGTCTCACTATAGAAAAGTATAATTGATCACGCTGAGTTTTTCATAACAAACATAAAAATCTGCAAGCTTTACTGGTATATTCTTTCTACTGAAGAGTATAGGCGTGTGTGTGTGTATGTGTGCGTGTGTATGTACAAACTTCCAACAGGCTATAAAATAGGGGTTCTCTCTCAAGCATGATAACCAAAACACTCTACTACTTAGAATTATTGCAATAAAAAGTAAAAAGCAAAAATGCACTTACCTCCCTTTTTCTACCAAGAGCAAGACATCCATTTTTTCCCCATTTTGAACCACTGTGCTGATTGCTGGAGAGAGAGAAGAAAAGCATGAATCCATGATTTAAAACATGACACTAAATACACATTAAGACCCAATTATTAATAGTACTTAGTCATGTTGGGAAGTAAGGTGTCATAATTTTATGTAAAATTATGACATATTATCATATGCAATAAAGAATCGCATCCAAAATTTAAGATGAAAGAGGAACAAAAATCTTACTCAGCTCCTGCAGTCTTCTTAAGTGCATTCTATCTTCCTGAACTTCTTGCATTTGAAGACAAAAGCGCAAACTAGACTTTTCCATAGAAAACCAGCCTTTTCTCCACTGATCCAGGGCATGGCAGTCTTTGTAGTAGAGTTGACCAATCAAATCATAGTCAGCTTCTGTTAAGTTTTCAGCAACAAAGGGAACAAAATGCTGTTAAAACAAATACAGAAAAGTAATAAATACAGTGCAAATAGGAAATCCCTTCCCTACCTAAGGACTTGAGGGAAAGTAGAAGAAAAACAAAACAAAACAGTTTTTCTACCTAAAAAATTTAGAAGTAACCCCAATTTCAAAACAATTATTTAAACTTGCTATCAGTCTTTAAACTGCACAGCGATAATATATTTTCAAATGGCAGCATCTCAACCACTTTTTTTGATATATATAGAATTGAAATGGGAAGACATCTTCTATGCTGATTTGTGGCATTTTTCAAAATGTCAACCTTCAATGTTTGTCTCCATTTATATCTTTTACTGAATCTGCTCCTTTCCCCTTTGTGTATACAACGAATAATATATCTACCTATGAAGAGACATACATAGAAATGACTTCACAATAGTGAAAAGATCTTAATCATCATAACAGGGCCTGAATTCAAAGAATAATTCCTCTAGGGTCCTACATTATTTTTTTTCTCTGCTTAAGGCTATAATAAGGAAACTCATAATCTCTTCTGACTATAACCTTTAAAAATTTAATGAAGTATGGACATTTTCCCCAGAATCTTGTGTAAAAATTTCTATGGATCTCTGAAGCTCAACCACAGAACCCAAGTTAAGAATATTCTTTGGACTTAGGGTAAATATGTTATATTACATTACCTTGGCTATTGCCTCTGTCCATTTTCTTTGAGCTTGAGATGTTTCAGCTCCAAATAAAAATGCACGTTCTGAGGGTAAATAGATCTCAAAGGTAAAGATGGGCCTGCAGCACACATGAATAAAAAGATACCATTGTTTATGTTTGGCTCTTATGGAAACAACACAAAAGTCAAGTTTTTTATTAAATTCCCTTTGAAAACCCAATAATGCTTTGAAATCTATCATATTTTTCCAGCAATTAATATTTTAATTCATTTGACTAAATGGAATACACTATATCAGACAAAAGGAATATCCTTCTGATTACTGAATCACTCTAATGCATGACTGTGTTCATGCCCTGGACACTCATTAGTTGACTGATGCGACAATCCCTTTGGTCTCCTCTTCCCTCCCAGACCAGGCCATCTTGACACTGTTTAAAGCAAACACTGTCCAAACTATTTTCTAATCAGCCCTCTTCCTGTCTTACTTCACAGATCTTCCTCTCATTATCTCATCTTATCCCAAAATTTTATTTCCTTATTTCAGATAAAATTAGAGTAACATCCCAGGTCCTAAATTCTTCCCTCGGACCCTCATCCAGATTGCCAACTATTTCCCAGAATATGTTAAGTACATTGCTGTTGTTACCTAAAAAATTTGTCAAAATACTCCATATCCAAATCATCTTTCTTCCTCTTTTTTACTCCACAATGCTTGTATTTGCCTCATGTTTCCTTCAATTCTGAGGCATCACCATCTATTTCATCAACAAGCTCAAGAACTTGGGGTTTAATTTAACAGCAGCTCTTCATCCCGTCAAGAGAATTAATCATAACATTCTCCCAACTCACTTTTTTTTTTTCTTTTAACGATCTCCTCCTCTAGGTAAACTCTCAGTAATTGTGGTCTCTCCTCCTCCCATCTCTCTCTCACCACTTCAGCCAGCTTTCTTCCTCAAATACAAATCTAAATAAAATCTCAAAAACCCCTCACTGCCTACACATCAGTGAGTCCAAACTCTTTAAAGTGCTATTTAAGGAGACTCAGAGCATGGCTGCAATAGTTACTCCGTAACCTTATTTCATTGTGGATTGTTTCTCTTGCATCGCTACTTGTATCAGGAACATTCTATCAAGAATGTTTTATTTTAATCAGCATGAATGATTACATGCTGACATAAACTAATATTATTTTAACTTTTATTTACTAATTGAGCAACTAGAATGCATTTTATTTTAATATTTCACAGTAAGCCACATTAAGTTTATACTTCATTTGGAATAAAAGCATTATTAAGATTAAAACAAAAACAAATTCAACTAATAATCGGTTTTGTTGATTTACTAGGAAACAATAGTCACTTCATCTAGGATATACTGGTCAGGGTATACTAATTATACTATGTTACATGTAATTTTATGTAAATGACAAAGTTTTGAAAATCTCTTTCTATTCTCATGAAATTTTTATTAAATTATGATGTTTCTATGAAACTGACTTATGCAGATTTTAATATTTATATTTTTTTATTAATTACATTACAAAATGTAACTTTCACACCAAGTATCTTAGATGGTTTGTTTTTAAAAGTCCTCACAAGACTCGGGGCGCCTGAGTGGCTCAGTGGGTTAAAGCCTCTGCCTTCGGCTCAGGTCACAGTCCCAGGGTCCTGGGATCGAGCCCCACATCAGGCTCTCTGCTCAGCGGGGAGCCTGCTTCCCCCCTCTCTCTCTGCCTGCCTCTCTGTCTACTTGTGAGCTCTCTCTTCAAATAAATAAATAAAATCTTTAAAAAAATAAAATAAAAGTCCTCAAAAAATTAATAAACCACTCTTCAAATTAAATATATCAAATAAATAATGCTCACTCCTTTAACTGCAGCTTTTTTGAAACCATTAAAATGCTAACGTAAATCTTTAGGTATTTACTTTAATTTAGCATTTCAATATGCTAAATTTTAATTTAATAATGCTTTAATAATGTAGCGTTTCAATATATTAAATATATTTAGTTTTTTATTTTAATGCAAATAAGTCATTACTGAATATTTTCCTTTGAATGATAATGTATTAAATGAATGCATAAATTCTGCTACTAGTCCACCATTCAAATCAGTAAATTATAAAAATTTTAGGACTAAATGTTCTAGAATGGAATGCTATAAACTTAAGAGTAGATATAAATGCATTAGCCTTTCATAGTACCTAGTATAATATTTTAATTTTCCTACTTTTTAGCAAATTCCCTAAGGAACTTCCAGAAGCTGCAAAATGATTAAGCTTCAAGAAACTACTAAACCCTTCTACAGTAAGCAAATGAAGAATTAACAACAAAACTCTTATTATCTGGTATGAAAAATATCAGAAACTATTCTTCACCTCCTACTTGTTTAACAGTCGACCTACCCAGTATTTAAATAGAAGTCTTCTTTGTGTACAGCCAGGCAGATAACTTCATTGATGTTAATTGTGCCATTAGGTGCAGTAGACTTATCATTTTCATAGTAACTTAAGAAGCCTCCTTCCAAAACACACCACTTTTTATTTGTCTCTAGAAATTTAAAACAAATCACAAACTGAGTTACATCATAATTCTAATTTTTAAATAATGCACAGTTTAAATAACAACAGGATTCAAATTTATTAATTTGCTATTCTGTGTAAAGGTATGCTATTGCTGTGTGGGATATATAGTTGTCCCTTTCTCTGCTCTTAAAAAATGTACAATCTAGTAACAAGGAATGTACAAAACAAAAATAACGATGATATTGATGACCAGAAAAGCAGACAGATCTATAAGGAGATTGCTGCAGACCAAATCTGAAACAGTAAGGACTGATGTCTGCACTATTCAGAGGAATACATATAGCGTAAAAAGACAGACTGTGGTCAATGTTAGGTAGGTACGCAAAAGAAGAAAGGGACCTTAAGCTGCCATGTCCTTAATGCCCTGGTTAGGGAATTTAAATTCAAATTGTAAGGGGACTTACACTGTTGCCTGCAGGCCAAATCTGTAACATCACCTGTTTTTATAAATAAAGTTTTATTAAAACACAGCCACATGTATTAGCTTATGGATTACCTGTGACTGTCTAGGCACTGTGTGGAGACAGAGGTAAGGTGCCATTCTAGAAACAAAGTGGTTACAGGACATTCTACAGACTCCTAGTTACCTGCCCACGTTTACATACAAAAGGAAGCCAGTGATAACCAAGCTCCAAATCCCAACACTCTTAGCAAGAGATAGAATCTTCTGACAACATTTCTGACAAACATTTAAAAGAAAGTTTCCAACACAAATGACAGAGACCAAAATCAAAATAATCAATTTTTTAAACTATAAGTAATATCAGACTGTCAAGGGAAGATACCGTAGACATAAAACAAGAAAATATGTTCTAAAAAGGAAACTTAAGAACACGAAAAATACATTTTGGTAACTTACAGAGGAATCATGAATTTTAAAAATTAAAAAATTTAAAAAAACAACAACAAAAAAACGAGAGAGAGAGAGAAAGCTTAGAAAAGAAACTCTCCTGAAAGTGAAACATGAGGGAGAAAAAGATAGTATAAGATGATGGAGGTAAGATTATAGAAGTAACATAAGAAGTAATATTACTTTCAGGAAAAAGATTATATAAAAAGAATTTATCAAAGACAAAGAATAATGTCTAAAAATTAAAAAAAAAAGAAAAACAAGGAACAAATATGTTTTCCATTAAAACTGTATTATGCTTGTGCATGTAATGCTTTGGTAAAATAAAAATTAGGAAAAAAAGATGTTTATAAAGATCACCAATTAGTGTGTTGCATCCAGATTAGTTAAAAAAAACAACAACAACATGAATTTGTGGCCAACTCAAAAGGCATGGTTCCCTAATTGACAATTCTCAGCAATCTCAAAGGTCTGGAAGCAAAAGTAGGAGAAAATAGAAGAGACTGGCCAAGCTATTTTTTTAATGCGTAAAAAGAAATAAGCAGTTTTCTTAGCAAGAATGCTTCTGAAATCACAACTGAGATCCAACTAAAGGTGGAAGAGGGTTGATAAACCAAAACCAGAAATTATTTGTTTGGGGTTGATGAACGAGAATAACTGGAAGGGTCAAAGAAAAATAAGGCCTGATCACAACAATGTAACCATGGAGCATTACTTTAAAGGTACATAATAAGCCAAATTCTGCTAATGCATCAACTCTAAGAATACCGGTTTGGAAGTATAGTAATACATACATAACATCTGAGTCAATGTAGCCATGAGTATCAACAATGGTCTGTACACATAGAAATAATATTGTAATAAATGGAATTTAAGCTAAAGATGATTTTATTGACAATGGAAATGGATACAGAGGGAGGAAAAGTTATTAACTGCTACAACTGAATGGAAACTTAATGAAGTCAGAAACTACTTCCTAAAGGCCTTTTAATTTCCCTTTTAATTTTGAAGATAAAAGTTTGGGTCATTTCTAAAAAAGATACAAAGCCTGTCTGTAGAGTGGAGTTTAATGGAAGACTGCGGGACTGGGAAGAAAGCATTATTTCGGAAACAGGTCTCTTCAGGCATGTTTTACTCCTATTGAATTCTGGAAAGAAAACAAGATGAGGTGTTTAGCTTCAAAAACCATCAAGAGGAGAAACACTTAAAAGGGCAAAATCCTGAGAGCTTAGGCTCATTGCATTCTGAGTAACTGCCAAATGAAAAGCTGAATCAGAAATGGCAGAGGAAAACAGCACAAAGATTTCCTTGTGGGTACTGGGAAAGAAAGCTCACAGAGACCCAACCAATTCCTAATGGAAGGTGATATACTGAACATCCAGGACCCCCAAATCCTGAGACATAGTGTGTACTCTACACAGTTCAATGGAAATCATGAAAGGCTATAATTTTTAAATGAATATTCATTGTAGATTTCTGAGATATAAGACAAGGAAAAGGCAAAGTATTAACTAACTGGAATTATAAAACACCTTCAAAATAATGTACTCAGATGAAGAGGATAATCCTCATAAAGAATAAAGCAAAAAATGCACATTTATTGAGTATATAAATAATTACTGGCACAGCTAGGAATCCCACCCCCTGTCCTCAAGCAGTGTGCAGTCCAGTCCAAGAGGAGACACGTCTGCAGTAATAACCATGGTGGTGTCAGGGGTCCTTTCGAGGTTGGAAGCATTCATGGAAGGAAGCCATCCTCAGACTAGAATGATGAACTGTTTCACAGAGAAGCATAACTTTTGAAAATAGTTATTTATAACTGAAAAGACATTAAAGTAGCGAAAAATACATTTTGAAAATACATTTGAAAAAGTACATTTAGAATTATGGAAAAATCCATAATCCTGGGGAAAAAATACCGTGAGAAAAGTCAAGGAAAGGGGAAACTGCCAAAAATCGATTTGGCCAGAGAACCAGATTACACATGAAGTTAGCAAATAGGAAAGAAGGCCACAGACCCACCACAGAGGCCAGGACCCAGGAGTCTTATGTGACAGGTGCTCAGGAGTTCGTGCCTTCCTCAGCAGACACGTGGGAGTCACTGGAAGGTCTTAAACAAAAAGTGCCAAAGGCACGATGCATAAAATAAATGGAAATGCTAGAATCTAATTTTTATGTAAATTCTAATGGAAAACAAATGATAGATCCTTTAAAAAGGTGAGTACAAACTCATTTTCAGTTAGAAACAGAAGCTTGAGGGGATTTAGTACTATAGCATCATCATCACTATAACCCTTAATTTTTTTTTTTTTTTTTGGTAAGTGGAAATGGGCCAGAGGTCAGACAAAGCAGTCGCAGATATTACCTTTGAGGATTTATAGTAACAAAGCTGTGATAGGAAATCTGGCACTCCTATTCATTTGGGAAGCAATGAAGAGCTTCTGCCGGATTGCGTTGGTCTGCTTAGCTCAATTCATGTAGGCTCTCCTAAGTCTGACTTTGAGAACACACGCTCTCCTACGGAGGAAGTCTTACTGTTAACCAATACCAGAAATAAACCAGGACCACAGAAAGGGTAACTCTCAAGACACAAGCTGTTTGTTTGACAAGAGCTGGTGTGTCTGGTGGTCGGAGTGGCTGGAGGGGTCGTTCATTCTTTCTATTCAATCTTGGTATTTAGATCAGAGAAGAAAAACATTACTGGAATTTGCTCAAACACAAGAAAGGACTCCAGAGGTGAGCTACTGAAATACCACGATGAAGGGACAAGGATACTTCTGTTGGGACCTGGGGGTCAGCTGCCACCTGGGGGAAATCAGAAACAGCTGCGTATATAGACAGATGCTCTGCTGTGGCTTCTCTGGCCCCTCAGCCCTTCGTCATCATATTTACATGCCATCCACTCGTTTCCACATCGTATATACGTTAACTCACTGAATCCTCAGAAAAACCCTACTGGGTCAGCTCTATCACACACCCCTCCCTTGTAGCCCATCCACAGGCACAGAATGGTTACCCGACTTCTCCATGATCACACAAGTACTAGCATCAGAGTGGAGAGTAGAACCCAGGCAGCCAAGCTCTGAGAACCAAGCCCCTTGACCACTGAACAATACTGCCTCTCTGTGACTGTTACACATTTGGAGCTTATATGTACATTTTTAAAACATATTAGAGAGAGTGGAGGTTACAGCTTCTAATACACATGTGTACTGTAAATCCAAGACAGGGAAGGCAAACTATTATTTTTTGAAACCATGAAGTTGTTTCCTGATGAAGGATTTCCTAAACTGATGGTATTCAGCATTCACTGAAAAATAGGAATACACACTAGGAATTCTTTTCATTTAAAATAAATGTGGTTTAGGGGCGCCTGGGTGGCTAAAGCCTCTGCCTTCGGCTCAGGTCGGATCCTGATGGTCCTGGGTCCTGGGATCGAGCCCCGCATCAGGCTCTCTGCTCTGCAGGGAGCCTGCTTCCCCCTCTGTCTCTCTGCCTGCCTCTCTGCCTACTTGTGATCTCTCTCTCTGTCAAATAAATAAAATCTTTTAAAAAAATAAAATAAATGTGGTTTAGCTTGATCATGTTTAGGCTATACAAGCTAGGCACTGATAGAACAAAAGATCATCAAAATTCCTCAATGCTAATTTATGAAATTAAATATAAACAAATGATACAGAGTTTCTAGAAAACCACATCAACCACCTTCTTTTTAAAAATCAAACACTGTGTCAACAAATCACAGTAAGACACCAAGGGGGAAAAAATATGGTTGAGGGGAGAAAACAGAAAACAATACCAGGACGCTATTATTCAGCTCTATACTTAGGTTTAACACGAGCTATCAATCTTTCTTTTCATGAACACTAAATTGAGAAGAAAAAAAAAAAGAAAACGAAAAATACAGATCAGTCTTCATAGCCTGAGGCTAGAAGAACTTCAAATCCTGAAAACCTGAACTGACAATCTGAAGCCTCACATAACTCTCTGAAGAACTGCGTGCATTTTCTGCTGACTTTTTTCCTCCTGTTCAATCACTGTGCTCTCTGGCTGTCCTGACAAGCACTGACGGTGCAGTCCAGGTGCTTCCCAGTCAGGGGCAAAGGCGACAGCCACACTTTCATCTCTCAATCTTTCCAAATAATTCATTTGTTTCCATAAGGCTGGTGCTCCATAGGAGTAACGCCCCTACAGCCTCTTGAGAGAGAAACAACAACAACAAAAACAACAACAGAAAAAACCAAAACAGAACTTTGTTTCTTGGTAGTTCAACTTTTCCTTCATTTTTATGCAGACACTTTCTGGACAAAATATTTTGTGTCAGCAATTATGTGATTTTTTAATTGGAGTCTAGCTGACATACAATGTTATATTGTTTGTAGTTGTACAACATACCTTCCAGGTATACAACAGTGATTCGGTAATTCTATACACGGTGCAGCACTCACCATGACAAGCACAGCTGTCACTGGCCACTACCTGACACTACACAACATTATTACAATCTTACTATCTTCCCTATGTTGTAGCTTTCATCCCCATGACTTAATTATTTCACAATTGGAAGCCTGTGCCTCTTAATCCCCTTCACCTATTTTCCAATCTCCCCAAACCCCCTCTCCTTTAGCAACCACTGGTTTGTTCTATTTATGATTTTGTTTCTGGTTTTGTTGTCCATTTGTTTTAGTTTTTAGATTCCATATATAAGTGAGTTCATACAGAATTTGGCTTACTGCACTTAGCTTAATGCCCTCTAGGTCCATGATACTGTCCCAAATGGCAAGATAGCATTCTTTTCTATAGCTGAGTAATATTCCATTGTATATATACACCATGTCTTCTTCATTTATCCTTCTACGGACAGACATTTGGGTTCCTTCCACTCAGCTACCATAAAAAATGCTGCATACACCATTTTGAATTACTGTGTTTACTTTCTTTGGGTAAATACCCAGTGTTGAATTACCAGATCATATAGTACTCCTATTTTTAACGTCCTGAGGAACCTACATACTGTGTCCACAGCGACTGCACCAATGCACATTCTTACCAGCAGCATGAGGGCTCTTCATATCTTGCCAACATCTATTTCTTGTCTTTTAGATCCTTGCCATACTGACAGGTATAAGAAGGTTTTGATTTGCACTTCCCTAATGATTAGTGATGTTAAGCATCTTTTCACGTGTCTGTTGACCCACAACTCTATCTTTCTAGGTGCAAATCAAAAACAAAATATTAACAAGTTTCTTGCACTTTTACACCGGTAATAACTTGATAAGAGAAATGGTCACTTACTCAACAAATATTTACACAGGACTACTATTGTGTTGACACTGTTTTAGGCACCAAAGATTTGATAATCTTAAATAAGCCAGCAAATGTTAATGTCTCATTGAGCTTTCACCAGAGAGAGAGAGACAGACCAATAAAGGAGGGATCACCTTCATGCAGTAAATACTGGGACAGAAACAGAAGAACCCCATGAAAGAGAAGAGCTGCCAGTGACTGCAAACTACAGTGGCACTAAACTGATGCCTGAAAAATGAGGGAAAAGCCAGACTGGGGGAAATGCCCTCCTGGCAAAATGAACAGCAAGTGTCCAAGTCCCGAAGGGCATGTTGCAGAAATGGAGAGGAAAACACTGGGGCCAGGCCTGTTGAGTGCAGGGAGGACTAATGTGAGATGAAGAGGGAAAGGGAGAGGAGGGTCTCTTAGGTCACACCAAGGAACAGGGATATAATCTGTCATGGGAAACTGCTGAAGATACTCAAACAAAGAAAATACAAGATCTGATTTATATTTTTAAAGATCAATAAATCTGCTTTTGGAGAATGGTTTGGAAAGAAGCTAGGGCAGTTACTGGGAGACAAGTTGTGGGGAGGCAGTCTGCAGGCCAGGCAGGACATGATGGTGGCTGAGCTAAGGTTCTTTTAGTGCAGATGGAGAAGAGCCAACTGATTCAAGGTCTTTTTTGAGTTTGAAATGATAGAACTTGCTGACAAACTGGATGGAAGAAATGAAGACATTACCAGGAGATTATTTTCCAATGAAATTGTCTATTATGCTACATAGCTAAAGTGCAAAAGCTTAATTTCATATTACTTAAACAGGATGTTCCCAAATGAGAAAACATCCCCAATTAAATTACAAAGAATGCACCAGTTTCTAATTTTGGAAATAAAATTTAACACACACAAAACAAAATCCATAGTTAATTTATGAAAGATAAAAGTAAAGAATGACTTAGTTACAAGTTTAAAACATAAATTTATTCCTCAAGTGATTAAGAAAAGCAATCTATTTCAAGGAAATATTAAAACAAAGTGTTAAGTCTATAAATACTATAAGCACAAAGTTTTTTTATTTTTGCCAAAAAATAAATGAAAGCTTATTTTTAGCTGCCAAGTGTTTGATACACTTTAGTTTTAGAAAGAAAATGTCATATTTTAAATTCCATATTTCGTCTTTTTATAAGTGATTTGAAGGGTAGGTCTAAGATCTCCTATTCAGAAAAAAATATTTTAGAAAACTTATAAACTTATTTATAGTGCATTAACTGCTTAGTATTCAATTATTCTAATATGTACCATAGCCAATTCACAGATTATTCAGTACATTCAGGTACTCCCCTCCCCATTTCTGACCAACTTCTGGCCACCTAAGGGTGGTGTCATTTTTATTAGTTTGAGTGCAGGAAGACATTTAATAACCAATTGCTGAAAGAAGCAAAACCATCTAAATTCAAATCCAGCTACAACACTTTGACCAAGGCCAAAGTGTTAGAATAACAATTATAACACAAATCAGATGTAAAATTCTGCTTCCTGCTGAGCTCCTCCATTTTTAATTATGAGGATTACAACTAATGTACGTAAAGTACCTAAAGCAATGCTTTACACATAGTACCTGCTCACTAAAGGACAGCTACTGTTTTCTGGAAAATCTAATAAAGTAGGGCTAATCCCAATATAATTCTACTTAGGGATAGCACTTCTTTGGACATAAAGCATTTATACTGAAATAATCACTTTAAATGCACAAAGATCAGGATTAACACTCCATAGTCAGTTTTTCATCCTATTGTTCCTTTGATAGAGTAGTACATCTGGATTATACCACCTAGGGAATTAATACTAGGCTCCTAAGCTTCTAAGCGCCCACCACCAATTGGCCTATATAACTTAATCTCTCTTAAAATTGTCTTTGTTCCAGTAAGACAGATCTCATATTTTTCTGCCTGTATTTCCCAAATTAGTTCACATGTATTGACCATAAGACCTGTGTCTTACTCAGTTTTGTGATTCCTAATACTTAGTATACGTTTGACACTAGGAGCTGGATGCAGAGATGGAGAAATGCCTACCGTGACTGCTCAGATAACTCCCCAAACTGAGAATAGATTGTTAAATTAATTCTCATCATTTTTTTCAAACCGCGCTTAAGCTGTATTCTACTCACACACATGCACACTAAAAATCAGAACGAACTACTTCGTATCCCTTACAATGCCAATAGAATATATACTGAAAACTTGTCCTGTTCTGCCTATGTGTTGACATTTATCTCTATTATCTCCCCAGTTAGGATGTTTTTCCCTAAGGGAAGGGTCTGAGTTGCACATTTCTTTGGAATAACCCTTAAATACTGAAACAGAGGTGGTTGGCCATAAAGAGACATCAGTGAATTCTGTTAAGAATTCACATAGCATTCCGACCCAGTGGTGTACCCCTGCTGCAGTGCAAGAAATAGCATATCTGTGCCTTGAAGCATTTATAAATCCTCAAAAAAAATATTTCTCTATTGCAAGATCAAATCTAACATCTTAAGGGGAAAAAATCAAAATTTAAACAAAATTGTTTTGATAATGAAATAAAGTTTTATCAGATAACAAAGTCGAAAAGAACCTGAAAGGATACCTTCAAGCAATTTTTTTTCTGAAGAGAGCTTAGAAGCAGCAGAAGGCGCCTGATACAAAAAGTCGCAGAGGAACGTGGACTGGGAGGACTCCTGACTTAATCCACCTTCAGAGTGAATGTCATGTTGAGGGAAATCTGGAAAAATTACAGAAATAATACATTTGAAATCTAAAATGTAAATACTTTCCTTTTGTTTATGAATATGTTGGAGAGTTTTCAGCTAGAAGAAAAGTTACTTCAAATTCACCACAGAATATACAGATATTTATTCACATTGCATTGAATTTGCAAATAAGCAATTGTTCTGTTTATTAGTCACATATGAAAGTCAGAATAAAATTCTGATGAAAGTGATTGGGTGGGATTAACTTTAATTTTAATCTTTAATTTATAAGATTAAAGAAATATAAAAGATTTCCTAAAATTTTCCTTGAAATGAAACAAAATATGGTCTTCAGCACCTTCTATCTTTTTAATAATCACACTTGTCTTCATTCCGATGGTTTATCTTATTTGAGAAATAAGCAGATTTGTGCTTCAGTCCTTTCAGGGATATATATCAGAAGAGACCAGGCTAACAGAGGGACACGGACTGACCGGAGAATTTGTTATGGTAGAGAAATTCCATCTGCAGACTCTGTCCAGCCTTCTTGGCCAGCAGGTAGGGGGTGCTATGCACTGGATCTCCAGTTGTACACATGACATCTGCCCCACTGAACAGCAAAGCCATTGTTTCCAGAACATCTGGTTTCACGACAGCAGCACACAGAGCCTGGTCGTTAAAAGACAATACACATTTTAAGGGCAGAAAATACAATTCTAGCTATTAAAATGCATGGAAGTCTGCCGAGCCATTTATAAAATGAAGTTTGTATTTCTTTTTTAACCAAGAAAGCTAATAAGTATGCAACAGGTCCAAAAGGCCTGCTTTGTATGAATTTAAATTACAACCTGAGACCTCCGAGTTTTAATTCATTCTTCCGTTGTTGTGATGTTCAGCCTCCGATCCATCATAGTTCCTTAGGAAGACATTTTTTATGCTTCTGTAGTATGATAATGGCTGGGTGCTCAGAAAATGCAAAACATCTAAAATGTCATAATGAAGTATCTGTTACATGTTTTGTCATATAAATGTTGTATGTATGTAATGTTTCAGCCTAATTAGGATCTATATACGTTTTTAAAGTACTGTTGTGCTTTCAGAATTGGAAAGGTGGGTGCAAAGCCAATCCAGCATCTTTCCTTTTGTGTGGGGCATGGGTGAGGAGGAGGAACGGCAAGCGGCGATGATGAAATGACCCTGACTTAGCTGATACATCACTGTACAAACACGAGCAACTGCTGGAACGTGGTTGTGCTGTTGTTGCTTCTGTTGTTCCTTTGACGTGACAAGCTGCCTTTACATCTCTTCTCATCCTCTCTTTCTGCTTCCTCACTTCACGGGCCTCCCCTTTGCTTCCATACCCTGAGATTTCAGCACCCTGAATCTATCTGATTTTTTTGCCCTGGACTCGCCATTTTACCTTCTTCTTGACATGGTGTGCCTGGACAGATCACTGGTTAATTCACCCTCTGCAATGCAACTTCAGAGTAACTGCTCATTATCAATCCCAACAGGCAGAGAAGAGCGTTCAGCCAAGAAGTCCCGTGACGCGTTCACAGTTCCATCCCTGGACGGTCAACTGTTAAAAAATGTACTCACCTTTCCTACCATGGTCTAGCTGACCTACAGAATTTCCTTTGCATCACAATCAAACAGCCCGACCTACCCCTGACTTTGTACCGATTTGCTAGGTGATCCCGTCACCTTCCTGGATCTTAGTCTACCTGGTCTGCAACATGAGGATGTTGGGAAAGATAGCAGCTAAAATCCACTGCAATAGCCTTTGACTGCCCCCCCATTTAATCACGTATATTTCCTCTTACTCTTTCATCTTCCCACTACTGATTTCCTTCACAGAGCAATGTATTTGTTATGGTGTATTTATGGACTCTGGCTGCTCACGGTCAGTCTCCCTTACTTGACTACAACTCTCATGAATAAAAGAAGCACATTTATGTTTCACCGCAATTGTATCCCCAGAACGTGAAAAAGAACTCAGGTCTTGTAAGTGTGCAATATACATCTACCCACCATGAACACTGAATGGAAAAAGGGTCATCTCTTCAACAAATAGTGCTGGGAAACTGGATAATCACATACGGAAAAACGAAACTGGAGCCTTATCTTACACCACTCACAAAAATGTACTCAAAAAAGATTAAAGACTTAAACATAAGACCTGATACCTTAAAATCCGTAGAAGAAAACACAAGAAAAAGCTCCCTGAAATTGGTCTTGACAGTGACTTTTTGGAGACACCACCAAAAGCATAAGCAACAAAAGAAAAAAAAAATCAACTTAAGCTGGACTCTATAAACTAAAAAGCTGCTTCACCTCTGAAGAAAAATCATCAAAATGAAAAAGCAAACCTGTAGAATGGGAGTCAAAATTTTAAACCTTACATTAGATAAGGAGCTAATATCCAAAATAAATAAAGAACTCACAAGCTCAAAAACAATCCAACTTAAAAATGGGCAGAGAAACTGAATAGACGTTTTTCCAAGAAAATATCGAAATGGTCAACAGTTACATGAAAAGATGTTCAACAGTATTAATCATCAGAGAAATGCAAACTGAAACCACAATGACATATTATCTCACACCAATTAGAATGGTATTAGATCTCCAATCTCATGTCTATTAGAAAATTATTCACAATAGCCAGTATGTGAAAACAACCTAAATATCCATCAACAGATAAATGAAGATGATATACTACACACACACACACACACACACACACACACATGAATACTATTCAGACGTGAGGCAGAAGGAAATCCTGCCATTTGGGATATGGATGGAACCTGAAGGCATAATGCTCAATGACATTAGCCAGAGAAAGACAAATATTGTATATTTTATTATTTAGAACCTAAAAAAGTCAAACTCATAGGAAGACTAATTAGAATGTGGTTACCACAGGGTATCTAGAAGGTAGGGAGAAGTTGTTTAAGGGTACAAATTTGCAACCAGAAGATAAGTTCTGGAGATCTAATGAACAGCATAGTGGCTATAATCAATAATACCGTATTATTAATCTAAAAATTGCTCAGAGACTAGACCTTGAGTGTTCCCACTACAAAAAAGAAATGATAATGATGTGATGTGATACAAGTGTCAGCTATAGCCACAGTGGTAATCACACCACAACATATAAATGTACCGAATCAACAGGCTGTTGTAGGTAAATTATATCTCAATTAAAAATATGCCTATTCAATAAAATATGTATTTTTGTAAAAATTACTTATTGATACTAAGAGTACCATTTTTAAGAAGTCCACTGTAGAAATAAATCCCAATAGGTAGACTTCTCTATAATATTCTTAGAAGAATTCAATTGTTAGTAATTAATGTAAAACTTATCTAATGGAAACTGTGTGGTGGGGCAGACAGCACTTTGGGGACATTAGTATACCCGCTAATAAGATACCCATCACTATCAAAAAGAAAGAAACCATTAGAGGAAGCCATGCCCTAATTCCTAGTTCTCAAATTCTCTAATTTCATCAATTATTTCCCCAAATCCACAACTTACTATTTGTATACTTATTTATAATGGACCTCTCATGCATAGAATTAATCAAAATCCTTGGTTTAATCCACAAATCAACCAATGTGATACAACACATTAATAAAAGAAAGAACAAGAACCACATGATACTCTCAATAGATGCTGAAAAAGCATTTGACAAAGTACAGCATCCCTTTCTGATCAAAACTCTTCAAAGTGTTGGGATAGAGGGCACATACCTCAATATTATCAAAGCCATCTATGAAAAACCCACCACAAATATCATTCTCAATGGAGAAAAACTGAAAGCTTTTCCGTTAAGGTCAGGAACATGGCAGGGATGTCCATTATCACCACTGCTATTCAACATAGTACTAGAAGTCCTAGCCTCAGCAA